>JAWZYV010016614.1:0-72673 GCA_038373885.1 Cheiracanthium punctorium
CAAAATATTAGATGAAATTTCATTTATATTTTAATAGACATGCTGGAAATCTATAGTGATATCACTTAATATAGTAATTGGCAAATGAAATTTCTGAACAAGTATTTATTAATAAATAAATGTCATATTATTCTTACGCACGAATTGAACTTTTTTTCAACTTCCAAATATGACTCAAATTTTTTCAAATCTTCTATGGTGGTCATAGGCATGGGCACCGGCAGCATAAGACAAGGGAGGCAATCCCCCCCCCTGGATTTTTGTATGCAGTGTTTTTCCTTGCTTTTTTGCCCTTTCCAACATGGTAACCATATGTTGAACTAGTCTTTGCCCCCCCCCCCCCGGGAAATATTCTGCCAGTGCCCATGGTCATAGGCAACTGCACTGGAAGATTTTGCAGCAATTCTCTAACAATTTCCACTTTGGTGCTTGAAAGTAGTTCTCTTAGGAGTTTTGTGTGCTCCTGTATTATGTTCTGAATGCTGACCATGGTTAATTGCATGGTGTCCAGGGTGGTTTTACATGAGCAGCAAAGTCCTGAAATATTTAAATATTTTTTATGTTAAACATCTTTCCAGAAAATACTAAGTTTCATTCAGTAACGTATTTTATCTAATTTAATAAATGTGTGAATATAAAATACTACTAATTCTCTCACGATGATTAATGAAAGTCTAAAAAAATGTTTTGTAAATTGTTCACCCAAAGTCTTTCTAAACTCTACAGAGAATTTTTTTTTTTCAACTTTTGTAATTTGAAATTTATATATATAATTGAGCTTTTTGAAACATTTAAGATAAGTTTATTTTGAATTACAAATAGCATGTAAAGTAAGTAATGAAAGTAACAGTAATAAGTAATGAATATATTTTGAGATTTTTGTGTAGTCTAAGGAACATCATTTTTATTGTTGAAAAGAAACTTACCGGTGTTAGGAGACTGAACTCTTCTTATGTTATTTGATAGTTCTGGATGATAGACTGAAAAGAAAAGGTACTCATCTAGATAAAGTTGATAAAGATATTTGTGAAAAACTAAGCTTACTAATTATAATTTTTACTATTATCGAGAATAGAAAAGATTTTTACAGTTGCTTTACTTACCAGATCTTGGTGTTGAAGCAAATATGGAATCGTGCAAAGAGTTTCGTTGCCTAGAATTCCTATAATTTGGATATCCTGAAAATTAAGAACATTTCTTTTAATATTCTGTCATGTTTTATATGTTTAAATAGATTATCATAAATGAGTGACAAACTAGTCATGTATGTATTCAAAATGGAAATTTAGACCTACATTCAAATTGTTACACTTCTTTAATGAAGTGAAGTAGTAAGTCATGCTGTCACAAAATTTATTTTCTGCAAGTAATCCTGATGGATCAACTTAAATAGAGGTTTTAATATTTTCCCACTCATTTAGAAAAAAATGGAAAAGTATTTTATTTCAGTTAATGACTGCTAAAAAAATAACAGTTGATGAAAATTATTTTTTTCAAAGTCAAGACACATAGGCACAGCGTATAAAAAAATTGAAATCAAACATAACATAAAAATAATCTTTTTATTACATTTTTAATAACAAAAGTATTTAAAACAGAAATTATGCATAATTATAAATAAAGCAAAAGTAAGAAGTGAAAAGGTTTCAATAATAATAATAATTAACACTCTTTATCTATTTAGTTTTAGGTAAAAATCATATATCTTTAATTGTACAATTTTTTTTATGTATTGATAGCTCATCATTATTTAAATAGAAAGCTTAGGCTTCATGTCTCACCCAGGAAAAACTTTTCTTGTGACCATACCTAGAAAATTTTAACACTTGAAAAATAAAAATGCAAATATACATACAGGGTGTTTCATAACTCTTGGTAAAAAAAAGTAAGGGGTAATAGAACATGTCTAAAGAACAATTTTTGTCATACACAGCCATTGTCATAGCACAAGTAATGGAGAATGAAATTCAATTCATGCTATTATTCTGTTGTAAATAAATAAAAATTTATTAAATCGTCTGCAAATAAAATAATTCATACTGGATTAAAACAATTATTTTGTATTTTGCTTGGATGTATTCTAAGCAACCCGTACATTTTTTATCAAGAGTTATGAAACAACTTGTTTTTATGAAAAACTATTTATAAACAAACGGAAGTCCCACAGCAAGTCCATGTCTAGATAAAAATATAAATAATTAACAATACATACTAGGGTGTATCACAAAAAATTTTTTTTGGAAAATCAAACTTTCAAGTTGATAAAAAGTTGTCACTGTCATCACATACCTACCAAAAAATTTTTTTTTGAAATGGAAAAATATTTAGGTCTCCCGGAATGCCCCTGAAGTTGTCAGTTTTTTAGTCACAACGATATTTTTAAACATTTTTTTATAAAGTATATATAAATTAAAATTAAATATTCAACAGCAAAAATGGATAATTTCAGATGGAATCTATCAATAAAAAAATGCATTGCGACTTAAATTGCACATTTAGATCTCCCGGAATCGTAATGAAAATCTCCAATTTTTTCTCAACTAGCCGTATTTAAGAAATGTTAAAGAATCTTTCAAATTTTCAATCATTGTATTTATAATACAGACACTGCAGTGCAGCGATCCGAAATAGCAAGAATATTTTTGTAGGTGAATAAGGGGCTCAGATTTCAAGGTCATAAAACTGTAGCTCCCCCATGACTTTGGAGATAAGGGAAGTGCAAGGCCATCACCTGATTACTTTTCGCGTCCTTGTCCACCCTTCCTTCCTTTGTCAGTTTGTTTTTAGCGTTTTTTATGTGCAAAGCGTCCATTTAGTGAGCATTCATAGTTTTTGATTTGTGATTGAGTTCAATTTGGTTTTGTTGTTTTACCATCATGAGTAGAAAAACTCATTCTACATCAACAAGGAAAACTACTGACGATCCAATTGTCGGCCAACCTCTAGATATAAGTGATAGCAATGTTTTACCCATTAAAATTGATGTACTACGTTATTTTGAATGGGTAAGAAATCAGTTGAAGTCTGAAGGATGTCATCAACCAAACAAAAAGGTAGTTGCAATGCGAGTGGCCTGTAAGTTAGAAAAAATATGGAAGAAGACTTCTATTCCTGTTTCATCTGTAAACAACATTGTTTTTATGATTTTAAAACTACATGAGAGATCTGAAAAAATAAAAAAGTCATCAGGGTGTAACACAAAAAATGCAAAGAACTTTAAAACGTTCGTTGAAAAGTTCAAATCTAACATTGTAAATAATCTTTTTGATATTTGTTCATGCAAATGTAGAGATTTAGATGTTTGTGGCCAGCGCAAAGGAAGGTTCCACAACTGGAACACAAGTTCTTGAATGACCAACGAAACCTGAGGCTTATGATTATAGGAGGAATTGACATAGTAGAGAGTAAAAAAATTGAGAAACGTGCTAAAAGAAAGGAAAAGTCCATACAATTCGAGTTAAACAGAAGTCTCCAATCAACAAATATCCCTACTTTACGACATGAAGGCACTGTTAGTGACACTGACAGCGATTCCTTTCAACAGGATTCAAGTGATGAAAGTGTTTTAGCTATAAAAAAATAAAATAGCAGAAAATAAAAAGGAAAATTCTAGCATTTCAGTAAAGCAAGTCCTTCCAGTAGATCTGCCATTATTTTCCAGAGCATGTGATCGCAGAGGAATTTCCAATAGAGCAGGAGTGCAACTAGCAAGTGCTCTTTTACAGGATTTAAAAGTTGTGACACCAGGAAATCAGACGGCGGTAATTGATAAATCAAAAGTTTTTCACGAAGGAGTAAAGTACCATGAAAGTATTGCTTCAACTCACACCTCAGAAATAATTTCTCTCTATTTTGATGGTCAGAAAAATGAAACTATAGTAAAAGAAAATGTACGGGGTAAACCTGTCCGGAAAACTATACAAGAAGAACACATATCTTTGGTTGAAGAACCAGGTTCAAAATATCTTGGTCATGTAACTCCAGACAGTGGTTCTGGGAAAGACACAGTGTCATCAATAATGAAACACATGGAATGTAACAGCATTGATGTGACAACTATCAAAGCTCTTGGATGTGATGGTACAGCCACAAACACTGGAGTTTCTAATGGATCAATTGCATTGTTTGAAAGTGCCTTCTCCCTTTAATTGAATTGCTCCTTTAATTGAATTGCCTCTTAGAAAAGTTTTTATCGCCCTTGGTGGTCCAACTTCTGGACCAACTTCATTCAGTGATCCTGAAAATTTTTTTAAACTACCAAGATTTACCAGTTGTTGAATATACCAAAATAGATGCTATTTTCCCAGAGGTTAATACAAAAGGCCTGAGCACCGATCAGAAATATTTATGGGATATATGTCAGGCTGTATTGACAGGCAAATGCCCCCAAGAGTTGGCAGGTAGAAATCCAGGAAACGTCTCCCATGCAAGGTGGCTGACAATGGCAAACAGAATATTACGTTTATATATTGCATCAATTGATCCAACCCTGCAACTGAAAAAAACTAGCTGAGTTTATCATGAAAGATTATGCCCCCTCATGGTTTAATATAAAATGTCATCCTAGAATTACCCATGCATCACAAAAATTTTTTTAAATCATACACTGCACAAAGTATTTAGAAGATGAACTTAAAGCTGCTGTTCAGTCAACTCTACAGAGAAATACTTATATGGTATATCAAGAACATCTCCTCTTGGGAATGCTGTTTGACTCTAGAAAACATATCAGATCTCTGGCAAGCAAAAGGATAGAAATAGCTGGAAAATCAGAATCAAAAGTAAAGAGTGCTTTCAAACCATCACAAGTAAATTTTGATGAAGAAGACTACATCGACCTCGTTGATTGGCAATCTATCACCATAATGGCCTTATCACACTAAAGGGAAAATCCGAGCAACTTTGCGCCGAACCGATTTTTCAGATGGACTTGAAGGCGTGGTTATCTTTAAGGGTTGCAAAAGTAAACAAACTCTCTTTGACACCAAATAGTCATCGCATCGCTAATTTGGTGTGCAGGTTCTTATTTTACTTATCGTGCATTGGTATATTTACATCGGATCGGCAGCAATCTCTAATTCCAAAGTCCACTTGAATGCGGCCATAATTTTATTTACACATGATTCTGACATCGAGC
This sequence comes from Cheiracanthium punctorium, assembly GCA_038373885.1. Lineage (NCBI taxonomy): Eukaryota > Metazoa > Arthropoda > Arachnida > Araneae > Cheiracanthiidae > Cheiracanthium > Cheiracanthium punctorium. The sequence goes on from JAWZYV010016614.1 coordinate 5,138, forward strand.
CAAACTTCGAACATAGTAGTAGTCGCCATTGCTCGAAATTTCTTATGACGTAGTAGGAAGAAGTACTCTGATTGTCCGAAATTTCGTCCGACTTTGATTTTTTAATTGGGAAAGGAAAAAGTTGGAGTTCGCGGTCATCAAGGTAACGGTGGAGAAAATCGGCCGGAAACTTGATTTGCAAGGAAACTTGGTTGGATTTTTCTCAGTGTGATAGCCCTATTACAGAACCACCTCTTTTAACAAACATAAGCAAGCAAGAGATTGAGTTGATTGCTGATTCAGGAACTAGTGATAGAAAGGAGTTTAAAATTCCTTCACACTCTCAGGCAGTCAAAAGAATTGTAAAGGAGGTTACAGCAGCATCTAAGCACGTTTGTGGTTTCAAAGAGCGAGATGGCTTTATTAGATCAAGATTGCTAGACAGGAAATACCTTCGAAAGTTTGAACGAAGTGTCACTTCACATCTTCTGGATCTGTAACTACAGCATTCCAAGAATAAACAACAAGTAAGACTTTTCTTATTTGTACAAATTCACAATATTGAATTTTAATAGTAATAAACAAATTTAATATTTTTGTTTCATAAGCATATATACTTTTAATATACTGCATTACAAATTGTCTCTGACAACCAACTAACTGAAACTATTAGTTGCAGGTTGGAAAAGCTACTTGCATTTGTTATGCGCAGCCTACAATTATCAAAATAAATAGAGAGTGAAAGCAAGATTTATTTTGAATAACTTTTACATATTCAATGTTCTTTATTTGTAACCTTTATGTGTTTGTTTATATCTTTTGTAACATTTTTCATCTAAAAATCACACTTTCTGAGTTTTAATCTTAATATATTTTTGTTCCTCCAAAATTTTCCTCCAATTTGCACTGTTGCTAGAAGTTTACTAATGTAAAATATCGTCTGGAAATTTTTGAATATTTGATAAAATAGCAAGGTTTTTAAAATTAGATTCCGGCAGACTAATATAGTTAATGGTACAAATGAATTTTTTTAAAGTCTGTTGTCTTTCTAAACTTCAAGTTTTTGTACTTAAAGAAAAAATATATATATACTTTATATTCATGTATATATATATTTTAAAAAATACACATTTTAGGTCAAAAAAGTTGAATTTCAAGTTTATTTTGGGAGACCTAAATATATTTTGATTTCAAAAAAAATTTTTTTTGGTAGGTATGTGATGACAGTGACAACTTTTTATCGACTTGAAAGTTTGATTTTCCAAAAAAAAAAAATTTCGTGATACACCCCTACATAACATATATATAAATAGATACATACATATATATAAATATATATACAGGATGTTCCAAAAACACTGACGTAGGCTTTTGTTCCCTAAATATTGATCACAGACATATAACTACAAAGTTACATAAAAGAAGGAACACTTTTATGTTAATAAAATTTTCAAAAGATTAAATGTAAGCAAATACAAAATTTAATTTTTATACAGCTACTGAACTAAAAGAATTACCGATTAGTAAAATGTGCTTCATACATTAATTAGATGATGAATAAAATTTCAGCTTTTCATCATAAAAAGACAGATATGTTTAAACAATTGTAAGAGGCTATATCATATAAATAAATAAAAAAGTATTATGTATTTAAGCAATCAATGTTTTCTTTCATAAGCTGTGTGCAGCCCCTGACAAGCATTCTTTAAACACAAATTTTATCTCAATGACAGCCATCGAAAAGTGGTTTGAGTCGGCAAACATTTTTATATCTCTGGGCCTTTGTACGATAAATGGCTGAAATTTTATACATCATCTATTTAATGCATGGGTACTTGGGCATGTCATTTATTTTCACAACTATAATTTTGAAATATTAGTCTTTAATCATTAAAATCATTTCTGCAAGAGCATAATATGGCATATGTTCAAGTAATAATTATTGAAAACTAAATAAACATCTTGACACCTAAGCTGAAAATAAAAAGTAGATTAAAAATTCAGAAACAAATCTAAATATACTAACTGCTTCAGGGATTGCTGAATTATTCTTGCTACTTTCTGTTTATTTATTCTTTTGCATTTTAATTTTGTTGTTTCGTGTGGAGAATATTTCTCGTTGCTAAAATTACAGGCTGCTTAGTGAAAGTATCCACTATCTATATAAAAGAAATCACTATACTTTGCAGAATTAAGAATTGTTGCAATGTGTCAAACTACACAGACAACCTAGGATAACTGGCTGTACCACCTGTAGTTGGGGAAAAACCATATGTGATACAGTTGTTCGACACGATATTTTTCCTGACCAGTATAAGAAAAATTATATGAGTTGGGGCAACTTTTTGCCTTCAGCCGATCAGAGGCACTCCTTATTTAATGATGGTGACAGGGGCGTAGCCAGAAATTTTTCATGGGGGGGGGGGGGGGTTACGACTACTACAACTCATATATATGTATACGTGTGTGTGATAATGTAGTGAAGAATATACATTTTGTATGGCCCCCTAACCCCCCCTTGGCTACGCCCCTGGATGGTGGCAATTTGACATTCTGCTATGGAGGTGGCCGATTAAGCAAATTTTACAGATGAATTGAAACTAAGCCGAATTATTAAAGTACTAAAGCTGCTTCATTTATTTTTCATTTTCTTTTGAATGGTTTGATATACTGTATAATTATTATTTTTAAAAAAATAGCTGAAAATTCAATTAGACATCAGGAAAATGCATTTTTATATTGTACTTCTATTTATGTAAAATATAATTCATTGAGGGTCTAACAAAGACCTTTACATTTACAGAGATTTTTTTATCAGTAAACTGTGTGGTTTTGTGTTTGGGCAGTTTGTTTTCATTACTGTACAGACGCATTGCCACAACTAGAGTCTCCGTCAGCTGGGGCAAGTCTTAATTAGGGTGACCCCTCCAATGGAGCCATACCCCATTAGAGCCCTTTAGCATGGCCCCTGGGATACATACCAAAATTAACCATCTCCGGTTGTGGCCTTGCATAGACACAAGAGAAGATAACCCTAGTTTCTATTATTATTTGACAATGTGGCTTACCACTGAAGGGCAATCTTTGCTCTCATCACTGCCCCCACACAGCACAAACAGGATAAGCAGTTTTTCAGATTTTTCACAATTTCAAAAGGTGTTTGAATACTTTTTTGTTATGGGACAGAAAAAAAATTAAGATTCTGCTATTGAAAACCTTTTGCATGCAATTAATAATTCTGAAAATGTTCTCCAAGAAAATTTTGAGCAAAGGGTGCATATAATCCTCAAAGCCAGCCATGATTACTGAATAGACCTATAGGGCCCAAGCAATTACGCTATAGCAATCCAAAAGCCTTAAACTTCCGAACACCTTAAATCACAATTCAAAAATTAAGTTTAATACTTTTATTTATTTACTTTAAAAAAAATAAAACTTGGAGAAAGAGTCTGATATTTCTAATTTCATTTTTGCTTTTAATATAAATTTAAAAAATTTGTTGTCCAAAATTACATTAAAATTTCAATATGTGCATTTTCTTTTTATCATACTTGATTTTATGCTTTGTCGTTTTTTCCTTCAACCTTTCCAATGATGAGATAGTATGCAAAAACAGTGCCGCACTCGCACATTTTCTACAGCTAAAGCAAATAAATTATAACCCTTTCCCCTGGTAAGTCATGCAAAAATAGTTGTCTGTGCAGTTTGATGTGCATATTTAGAATGTCTGATATGGGCTTAAAACAGGCACTAAGCTTGACATTGGAAAATAGAACTGGGGTGCACTATTATGGCTCATCATCCAGCTGGAGCTCAAGTTTCTGCATTTGAAAGTGCATTGTCAAGAAAGCAGGACTGTGAACATCGCAGAGTTAGTCCTTACATGTGGGCTATTATGCTACTGATAATGCATGGTAAAACACTATTTTTTAAAATTTCCTTGAGAAGTTTTTCAACTTTCATATGTCTTCCATTGACAACTGTACAAATTTCTGTCCATGAAAACACATTTTTAATGATTTTTCAAAGCCTTTCACAAAGCTTAATTTCTTTATGAAATTATTCAAAAGTTAGAAAAGGGTGTAGAAAAATAATGATCTTTTTTCTTTAAATCAGACTTTTTTTAAGAAAGTAAGATTTAAAAAAGACTAACAATTAAAAAAGTGTATTTACTTTATATAAAGAGTTTATACAACTGGTATAAACTCTTTATATAAAGTTAGTCCAGTTATTGATAGTATAAATCTGTATATAAAACATGCGTTTTGTATGCAAATAAAATTTCTTTCTTTAAATCAGACTTTTATAAGAAAGTAAGATTAAAAAAAGATAAATAATTAAAAAAGTTTATTTATTATATAAAGAGTTTATACAACTGGTAAATATCCAGTTATTGATAGTATAAATCTGTAAATAAAATATGTGTTTCGTATGAAAAAAATAATTTTGTCCCAAGTGAATGATTTTGAAAGCATAGGAAAATTGATTATATACTGACTTAATTTGAAATTTAAAATGAAAGATTTCAAAAATAAAAGCTTACAGAAATATCAATTACATGCAATAATAATAATAATATTACGCACAACCTCTTTTAGTTTGTGGCCACAGAAATTTAAGTATACAGTATCAAGGGCCTATTAAGTAGTGCATTCTTTTAAATGGCAGTCTTAAAAACAATATATTAAAGATTAATTGATGGATGTAATAAAAAATTCCCAACTTGAATTTGTAGGTTTCTTTGCACATAAAAGTTCTTGAAAATATGATGGCACACATAGTAAAGGCAACTGGGTGATTCCACAGTATTGCCAGATTTTTATGTTGTGTTAGCAAGAAGTTTGATTGATCATAACTAAACAAAAAATTAAGTTAGGTGAATAGTTTTTTTTTTAAATAGTTTGTTGCATAGTTCATAAAAAAAGGAAAATTTTTCTGTAAATCAATTTTTTTGTGCTGTTAGGTCCAATTTAACTTACTGAGGGCATGACATAAATTATCACAATACTGTGGAATTATCCAATTATCAAATAAAAGTTCTTGAAAATATGATGCCACATATTGATAAGAGTGCATTACTAAACTAAATTTTCTTGTGTCATGTTCATGAGTGCAGCCAGAAGTTGTGTGAAAGAGAGGGGGTGCAGTATCATGAAGGAAGACATTGGAGTCCAAATGCCCCCCCCCCCACACACACACAGACACATTTATTAACTACTTGATCAATTTAAGGTAATTTAATTAAATTTTTACAATTAATTCCTTTACTTAAAAATTCAATTTATGGAATCTAAGTTCATGTTCTTTGATGTGTAACTGGGTTGGTGATTGAATGGAACAGCTGTCATGAGTTAATTAAGGCCAGATGTCATCCATTCTTGGTTTTAATAAAATATTTTTTTATCATGATTAAAATCACTGGTTTAAATCAACTGATTTAAATCAAGTTAATAAGTCAACTGATTAATAAGATAAATCAACTGATTTAAATCACTAACATCATGTTTCTTAAAGAACGAATTTGGAGTCTTTAGATAAAAATCACTGTTCTGTAAAATACAGTAAATAGAATTGTTGTGAAGACATTTTTTTTATGTTAGTTTTTATGCAAGTTTGCATATGTGACTAAATAAAGTTTTTAAAATATTCTAAACACAGAAATCTTGTTACAAAGTTGGATGCATGATGAATTGAATTTTAAATCTTATGTAGGAGTTTTTATATGTAACTTTACAGCTATTTAGCACAGGCAGAATTTAATAATTATCATCGTTTTATTCAATTCTGAATCAATTTCTTCAGATACTGAAATAATGCTAAAATGGAATACAGTAATAGATTTACATATGATTGATTTTATATATAGTGTTAATACAAATTCGGAAAGAAAAATGTTTAACAATCAAAATAAAACATATTTTTACAAACATTTGTATAACATTATTAGAAATTATTTAAGGCTAATTACCTGATACTTTGACTATGTGTTTTTTGAAAGAGCTTTCACTTCTAAACCATGAAATTAAATTCTTTTAAAAATTAAACAATGCAATGATCTTTATGGCAAAGACACTTCTATAAAAGAATACAAAATAAAATATTATGTTAAAGGAGATATAGAGTATTTAAATCTTAAATTTGTTATTAATTTTTCAGAGCAGCTAACTTTTATCAGATATTTAGTATAATTTTCAATATGATGACTATAAAATTATAAGAGTGTATGCAAATGTAAAAGTGAAAAACAGTTAAATAACTCTTATATTAGACACCTAATATTTTTGAAAGTCTGTTTGACAATGTCTGATTTAAAACCAAACTTTTACTTTCATTGACTATTAGTACAATTACAAATTCTTTGAAAATTAAAATGTAGCTATTCATTTCTTATCTATGAAAACTGAGAAAGACGTAGGAATGAGGTTGATATGTTTTTACAGGAAAATTAAATGTAAATTAAGAATTGACACAAAAAACCATTTTTTAAAAAAAATTATATCACCATAATAAACATTTCTTACACATTGTGCAGACTACTTATAGCATTTGACAGGAATAAAATAAAAAAATTATATATTGCTATAATTTAAACATCACATTGCAGATTTCCAAAAATATGTTAATCTATAAAACATTTTTATGGAAAGAGATTTGGAGTTATAAATAAAAATAAAGATCATTTTACAGTATGCATATATGAAATGACTAGTGATTTAAAAATAAATACATTCTCAATAATGACAGCAGTGTGCTTCAAAATTTCTTCTATTTTGAGAGAAAAATATTTTTTTATATATTTAAACAATGAATTACATTTCATAAACAGTTTAAAGACAATATGTTGGAAGAGTTTATATAAGAATAATTTTTTCGATAATTTTTAGGAGATTCTTTTATAAAATGTTTATGTTTTATTATTGGTTGTATCAATTGCTGTGTCTGGTGAAAACTTCACTAAAGTTTTAGTAACATAAATTTTCATAATTTTATACTCATTACAAGATAAACTTTTTTTATGACATTAATTTGACTAACATCGGTCTTTTTAAAAGTCAATTTTTAATATTTTTTATTGAAAATGACATTCGCTCAACGACAGAAAAATATTAATAACAATGCTGCTTAATATTATTTAAACATATTTTTATTTATAAATGTCATCAACATCTTTTCATACATAAGTAATATACACTTCGCAGAAAGGTTTAAAATACTGTATGATGAATATCGGAAAAGACTGAAAAAAATTTCTATAAAAAGAAATGCTGCGACTGGAGAATTTCTAAAAAAAAATCTGGTACGGCTGTTATTTAAAGTAAACTATGCTTGTCACAGCATGGAGTTTTTATACACATAATCAGACAGATGCTTTAAAAAAAAAAAAAAATCAATGCCTAGCCAAAAAATGAAGCATTAGAATAGTAAAAACACAACATTTTATTCAAGAACTTTTCGCATGGAAAGATGATGTTCAGGAAAAAAAGAGATCTATTTTCTTAAAATAAATTAAGGTAAGGCTCATTTAAAAATATATACATTTTAACAAGGAATTTGTAATTTGATCTTGAAGGGAATTATTAATCATTTTATATGTGTCTGTTAAAGTTGACATACTTAATGGAGCAATATTAACTTTCTTAATAAGAACTAGTTATAAAATTGAAAATTTCATTTTTCCTTTATAAAATAATATATGCAAATCTTAAATGTTAGACTTGATAAATATAATCCATTATAGTTAATGAATTAGTTATGATATTTTGGATTATGTTGATGATTTTTTCAAAAATTATACCTCCTACTTTCTTCTAAAAGTCAAAAGACACCTTTGCTATCCAATATACGAGGTAGGTGGTTCCAGACAGGAAAGAACCCCAAAATAATCACCGGAGCAAACACAAATTAAGGAGGAAACAAAAAAAGAAGCTCAATAGTCATGTTCATAATGTTGCAGATTAGAAAGAAAGGAGAATTAGCAAGTCAAATTTTAACTGTGTGTGTGTAAGGGGGTGCCTTGGATGAAGGACTTTTTAAAGGGTTCTAATGCATATTCTTGAATTATAAAAAAAATTAATATAGCTGTTATTAAGGCAAACTATACTTCTCATATCATGAACTTCCTAACACCTTGCCTATGATGCCTGAACTCAGGCAATGCAAATGCACCAATGTTGGAATACCCGACCTGAATTAATTATCAAAATTAAAGAGAATTCCCCCCCCCATTTTTGGCATGCTTTTCTCAAATATATTCCACAGGCAAAGGATTAAAAAGAAACGTAATAAGGTAGAAAGTAAAACAGAATTAGAATGTATTCAAAAGATAAAGACTTAGAACAGTAAAAACACAACATTTTATTTAAGAACTTTTCCTGTGAAAGAAAGAATTATGTTCTGCAAAGAAAAAAAAAAGTATTTCCTTAAAAGAAATTAAAATAAAACTTTTGACATATATTTTTAAAAACTCTTTACAGAACTTTTCCTTGATAGGGAAACAAGAATTACTTTTTAGAAAATGTAATAAAATTCCAGAAGTTTTGAATCTTATATGAACAACTTTTATTCATAGTTAGTTAAGAAATCCATTTACTCAGTGAATGTTTATTAACATGAAATAAAATCAGAGCTTTTATTTTTCCTAAATTGTAAGACTTTTAAGCTAATCTTGATGAGATTTACAGTGGCGAAATATCTTTCTTGTTTATTAAATCACAAAATTGTTGCATACCCACACTTTGGATATTGCTTCAAAAATTATGCTAGATTAGTAAACCTATCCAACACAGAAAAAGGAACTTTTATGTGCACATGATAAGAAGTTTCTTCATATGTAAATATCAATATGTGCCTAAAGAAACACTGAAAAATAATCTTAAGCACAGAAATCTCACTACAGTTTATAATGATACACTAAGAGAACAATACTCAATCAACTAAGCTAGGTGAGAAACATTCCTAGAGGTCTGGGGTTCAAACTTTGGACTGAACAAGGTTGACTAAGTCATTCAACCATTTAGAGGGTTTATAAAATAAGAACCAAGCTTGACAGGATGAAAATAGAACTGTAAGCCACAATTAATGCTGATCATCTGACTGGGACAGAAGCTTCTGAATCCAAAGATGATTTTTCAAGAAAGCAGGGCTAGACATCGCAGTAATGACCATGCGATGTATGTCCTCTTTTGAGCTGTTGTGACACTGATTTTACATGGCGAAACACTTATTTGTTAATTTTTCAACTTTGATGTGCTTTCTAATGGCAAGTGTGCATATGAAAATATATGTTTAATGATTATCCAAACCTCTCACATTGTTTAATTCCTTTAAACAAATATCCTAAAGTTATCACGACTTCTTAAAGAAGGAATTTGAATTGTGTAGGTCAGAATCATTGTTACATATAACAGTTATTTAGCACAGTAAATATAAATGTTATGAGTATATCAATATATATTTTTTTTTATGTGAGTGTGATATGTTAGTAAAGAAAAAAGTATTTTTTTTAACCACAGAAATATCACTAAAAAATTTGATGCATGATTAATTTTAATATCAGTTTCTATGAGCAACTTAATATGAGATGTTTCGTACAAGTAGAATTAAATAATTATTTTAGTTTGATTCAATTTTTTCGGCTACTTTCTCAAAGTTAATATAGAATAGAGTTATTGATTTATAGCTGATTTTCCACTGATTATAGATATAATGTTAACATGAATTCAGAAAAAAAACTATTCTCAAGTAAAACACTACATATTTGTATTAAACATTTGTATGACACCATTAGAAAATTTGTGAGGCATATTACCTTATACTTCGCCTACATCTTTTGAAAGTAGACCATTCACTTCTAAAATATGAAAGCAGACTCTTTACACAAGACATTCCTATAAAACAATACAAAATTAATCGTACCAAAATTAATATTAAAGGCAAAAATGTATTTAAATCATAAATTTACCTTTTTTTTCCAGAGCTGCTGACTTTCTTATATATGATGATCACACAGATATAAAAGAACATATGTAAACTCAAAAGAGAAAAAATTAAGTAATTCATAAATTAGAAACTTAATATTTCTGAAAATGCATTTGATGATGTTTGACTGAAAACAAGCTTTTATGTTTGTTGTGCATTCACATATACTTGGAAAATTAAAATGTAGCTATTCATTTCTCGTCTATGAAAATTGGGAAAGTTGAAGGAATGAGATACATATTTTTATAGGAAAATTTAAATATAAATTAAGAATTTCAAAAATTATCATGATAAATGTTTCTTACACATTGATTTGATTTCTTAAAGCATTTGAAAGGAATAAAATAAAAATTTCATATTGTTATAATTTGAACATCAGACTGCAGGCTTGCAAAGATATTTTAATCAATAAAAAATTTATATGGAAAAAGATTTGTAGCATATTTTATAAGATTAATTTATACTCTGCACTTATAAAATGAATAATGATAAAAATAAATAGATTTATTAGAATGAAAGGAATATGATCTATAGTTCCTTTTATTTCAAGATATTTTTTTTTAATTATTTTCAACAATGAATTACATTCTATAGGCAGTTTAAATACAAGTTTGATAATTTTATAATCAAAACATTACAATGGTTTCAGGGAGTTTCTTTTATAAAATTCTTAAATTTTACTATAGGTTGTATTAATAAAAACTCTATCAAAACTTTTTAATAATATAAATGTTAAACATTGTACAGTTATTGTAAAACAGTTTTTATCACATTAATTTTAGGAATATTGCCCTTTTTTAAAGTTAATTTTTTGCTATTGAACTAAAACTGAGATTTGCTCAGTAACAGAAAAATAATTTTGTTTGAATAAAAATGTTTCTTAGTATATATTAAACACAGTTTATTTATAGTGGCAGCTCCTAGCTGCAGTTATTGGGGGTAATGCTTAAAAAAATAACCACTGTTTTTTAATGTTGCGTAAAAAGCAACAATAGGTAAATATTCTGTACTATAAAAAGAAATAACAGGAAACATTTTGCCAACTTTCTAAATTTTAATATATTATAAGACGCATTAAAAAAAAAAAAAACTTATTATTTGTCACACAATGATTTATAAATACTGGCCAAAAATGAAAAAGTAATGTTGAGTAAATGAATTATTATTTTACAACAGTTAAAGCCAATATTTTATATAGATAACTACAAAATTTTTATGTAAAATTTAAATTATCTGCTTTTTTTGTTTTTATTAATAAATTTAAAAAACAATACATTATATTATTAATTTAATTTCAGTTATCTCTAACATACACTAAAAGCATAAAATTATTTCTAAAAATGTTTTATTGTATTAGGTTATGGTAAACCAACATGAGGGGTAACTGCATCGGAGGGGGTGTGCCTTTGGAGGCTGACTTTCTATGTGGTTCTAAAGTATATTCATGTTACATCAGGAGAAAAACTCCAGATTGTAAGATTCATAGCCGTCAGATAGGCTAGAACCCTGGACCTTCAGTTTTCTACCATGTTGAGTGTCTTATCAACTTGGCCAGGGTGGGGCCAACATCTTGTTTTAGATGCTACGTCCAGCTTATGTCAAACACAAAGGATAATGTAAATTTAGATTTAAAAAAACAAATTTCTGTTTGAAAAAATTTTAAATGTAGTGTAAAGGAAAACAAAATAAAATAAAAGCCTAAAACATGGAAATATAGGTCTTCTTAAAATTAAAATTCAACAATTACAATGATTTTTATTTATAAATGAACAGTAAAAAAAAAATTAATATTAGGTAGCAAGTAAAAGTGCTATTTTTTCCCTCTGAATATTAATATAACAGTAAGAAGAAGAAGAATTAATTATGAGAGCATTCTTAAGAGAAAAAAAAAATAAATTAAAAATATTTTCATTGAAATATTTAATTATAAATTGAATTTTCTACATCAAGCTAATAATAAGAAGAAAATAAGGATACAATTTTAATTAGAAAACAATTGGTATTTAAGTACTAGAGATCAAATTAAGGCATGAAATACTTTTAAAAAAGTCAGGAACCTTGCATTGAATAGAATACATCAATTACATACTGAGCAAATAAAACTGAAGTTGGATGGGATATGTTTGATATACAAGTACAATTTCAAAACTTTAAATGAGATAAAAATAAATAAAAATAAAGATACATGTATGATAAATATTTTACATTTGGAACATAAATACAAATAGATGAAGTCTGCATAAAAAGGTCAATCAATACACAAAGAGAATTTTCATATATATATAAATTTATAATTAAACTACTCCCTTATTCTCAAAGTCCTTCAGCAATCTTATAAAAATTGTTTAGAACTTTTTTTTTTTATATAAAGATCACAGTACTAAATTTGACTAACTATGGAATAATCATGAAGATATATTCAAGTAAAAATATATCTATCTCACACACACACACATTTTCAGCAAGTCTCTCAAATAAATTAATAAACAATTTACCTTGGATTAAAATTTTATACAGAAAGACTGATTTATAGTTTGTCTTGTTTGCTGAGAATAAATATATAGCACTAAGACTTTGTAAATTAATTTTTCACCAACAAATAAGTGAAAAATAAACTAATTCATGCGAACTAAAAAGCTTTTGTTTTGAAGAACTTCATCAAGTGTGTCAAGGGCAGAATTTAGTTTACACATACACACAAAAGTAAACATATTGACCAATCAGATAAATTTTGCACACAATAAAAGAATAAATACTTTGCATATAAAGAATAAAATCTATAAAAATGCAACTGGTGTTTCAGAAATATACAAGGATTTTATTTTTTTTCCCCAACCAGGGAAAAAAATTTTCAAGCAATCAGAATTTTGGTTAAAAAAAAAATTCAAGTATAATAAATTAACCCCCAAAAAGGGTGTGAGGAGGGGCCGTATATTTACTATTCTCAAATCATATTAACTATTGTTAAAACTCAACATTACACATAAAATTAATCAAGACACAAACATAAATTCTGCCATTTAAAATTTCTCACCTGTACATTACTCGAGAAATATTTATACCCTCTCTTAAGAATTGATCAAATAATCAATTATATCTTCAAAATTTACAGTACAACAAGTTATCCATGAATTCAATATTAGAATCTACACAATAACACAAAATCTTAACCCTGAAATGCAATTGGATTACAAATGTCCTTGAAGTGGGAACAGATAATAAATGACATTTTCAACACAATAAAAATCAAGCACATTTAAGCAGAATAACAATGAATAACGCTTCATAAGTTCTATCAATCAAAAAATATATATTTTTAAAAAAATACTACTTACAGTGATATTGGTAATAAGTAAGACCCTATAAAATATGCAAAAATGTAGAATTTTGCATAATTTGTAATTCTTCACATAAGCTACCATTTACTGTGTAACATCACATTTTTCGGCAAACTTTTTATTTCTTAATTTTCTCTCACTAATTTTGTTTTTCAAAACCCTTTGCATCCCAATTCAAGACTACAGATGGGAAAAAAATGCAGTTTTCTCCTTTTCACACCTGATGAGTGGTTTGGAGTTCATGAAAGTGGCTCAAGTGTTTGACCCATATCAATTCGCCCAACATGTGTCAATACTGATGATGATGAAGTTTTCAACAATATTCCAGGATTTGATGATTCACAAATAAGACTTGATTACGCTGCTTACAAGGGGGTATGTTAAGGATTGTTTCTCTGAAAACTTAGTAAGATTTTGGAATTGAGATGCTGTTTCACAGAGGTTTCCAGAACTAACACGCAAAGTAAAGCAAGTACTTTTGGTTTTACCTAATTCTGTAGATTGTGAAAGAACAGTTTCATGTTATGGCCAAATTACCAAACAAAGGCGGCGTTTTAACTCAACGGTTGCCAGAATAACATTTTAATAAACTTTAATGTAAAAGTAAGACACACCTATTTGTTTTTAACCGTAAATTAAAATATTGCTTTTATTTTTAATGTAATTATTTCGATACTCATCTGCATTATTTCAATAAATTTATATAAATACTGCATATTTTCTAGGACCCTAATAATAATAAGGTATTTGTAAGTAGACAATACAATATGTATATTAAATTAAAAACAAATTATTAACTTGAGTCAGCAAATGTTGCATAGATGGAAATGTTTTTTCTTTGATGTTAATTGAAAGAATATAGGAAGGAAATTTTTTTTTGAGTGAAATAGTGTTACTCTTAACAATGGCCACACGTTCAAGTTAATTTATAGCAAACAATGAACAGACAGTTTTGAATAATTAGATGAGATATTAATTGCAATGCAAAATTATAATAGAAGCCCTTTACACTGTTATCAATCAATCATAAATCATACTTAGAAAAATAGATTTTAATTGTTAATTTGCTGTTTAATTTACCAAGACCGATGAATGTGTGTTATTTCTAATCATTATTTTTTAATTTTTGGAGCAACAGAAAAAAAAAGGTTATTAATATAACTACAACTTCCACAGCTTTAATTATAATACATTCATTTTTAAATAATAGTAAATTACTGACTAAGTTCTAGAATTAAAAATCAACATAAACAGCCATGCAACAATAAAAAAGAATGCTAATCAAATATTTTTTACAGTCAAATAGTTACTTTATTTATATATTTTTCTTAATTTTTTTTTTTTTTTTTTTTGTAGTCATAGTGTTGATAGACTAAAGTATGAAATAAGAACTCTATACAAAATCATCCTTCAAGTTAAAACAAAATAGGGAATTCATGTTCACAAAACGCTGGTTGAAAATGGCCCACAAAATTACCCTTAACTTTCCTGATAATTAAATGATTTAGCACAATGTGCTTCACCAGGAAATAATAAATAAACAAAACAAAATATAAAGTTAACTGGAGTTCAATTAATTATATAAAATAACAATTATAGAAATTAGTTGTCAACTTCATACAAATAGAAATAGTAAGTCCAAAAAGTTCATAGGAATGCCTTTTCTAAATTCTTCATTTAAGCATTTACAGCAATCTGGTAACAAATATCGACCTAAGACAATCTTTTATATCACAGGAGAGTGTAGCATGTTTACTAGATTTTAATAATTACAATTTAATAGTTATTAGAACAAATATTAACAAATTTAACAATATTAACAAATTTAATAAAAAAGTTCGAGTATTACGTTAACAGAATTGTCTGTCGTTGCTAGATCATGGACTATTGATAGGGGCAATATGCACCCTTGGATGATTGTAATTCGCTCTTCAGACTGGAAAAAAAAAATGCCCAGCTCTAATCATTACAGATCTATTATAATTATTTTCTAAACTTAATCTATATAAACAACTTATTCCCACGCTGCAGTCACCAGGCCTAATAAAATAAAATTGAACATTATCATTACCTGGTGTTGGTACACCAAATATTAGGGCTCCGGCACTGCAAAATGGCACTATGATTGAACGAATGCCTTGTCTGATGCGAGGGAACATGTTGTTCATAATTATAACAAATACTACACACGTATGGTAATATACAGATGTTGTCTCAGGTCTTAACAATAACAGGCTTTCTAGTAGTGAATAACTTTCATCTGGTGGTTTGAAAAAAAAAAAAAAAAGAAGAGAGAGTTAAATTTTTTAAACTTATTTGATTTAAAATTAAGATAAGATACTTGAAATGATTAAGTTTAGCATTTTATACATATCAGGCATGAAAACAGCTGAAGAGCAAAAAAGAGGAAATATACGTGGACGTATTTTCCAGCAAAAAATTGAAAAATTTACGTGCACATATTTTCAGGCATATATAATAAGGTTGATAATGCAAAAACATGGAATTGGGTATAATGTGCGAGCTTAAATTCAACCACTGTTAAACTAAATGGAGTACTAAACAATTTCTACTATTTAAATTTCAACCACAAACAAATTGACTGTGATCCTGAAGAAAATAACTATGCACTGTAAAGGTCTCGATAGATAATTATTGTTGTGTAGTAGTTCGCCAAGTACATAATTATGTATCAGATGCCTTTCGAAACATCGAGGATCTAAAACAAGAATTTGCCCCTCTGAACTAAGTTTTGAATTTACCAACTCAGGAAATCAGTAACATTGCACTCTAGCTGACTTTAGTCTAGACGCAGTGCGAGATGCAGTGAAAACGTACATCCCAGGCACGCATTATCGTCCTCTTATTACTCTGCTATGTCCGCTAAGTACGTCGTAGATTTAGGACATGTTTTGCTTTAGGTTCGGTAATCACTGTTTTTTTTTTTTGAAAAAGCGGAAAGGTTTGAAAACATTTTCGGAAAGCTGAGGTCTTCCCCCCCCAAAAAAAAGCAGAAATCCGCCGAAAGGTGGAAGATTTTCATGCCTGACATATGGAGGGCGCGTTCGAGAATTCATTGGTTGTGCACTGGTAACAGCGGTACTCCAGGATAATAACTAGCTTTAGAGATGAAAGCAAAAGATTCAGTTAAAGGATTTAGGGAATTAGAGAAATTTTCCAGTGAAATTCATGATGATAAAGACCAAGTGGAAACACACCTTTACAATTAACAGTTGATAAGTTAATGGGGATATAAAGTACGGTGGTTTTGGATTTGTAAATACCATAATCTTTCATATTTTTAATCTTTATAATTTGGATTAGTGTTAGGACATTTAAAGTGCTAAAATGCACTATAGATTTTCAAAACTGCATGTTGCAATATTCTTCCGTACAAGGCTATGAATGTTAGTATTTTTGAAAACGAAAAATTTGAGAATATTCAGACTTTTGAATCTTTAAGAGATCAGGAACACTTACATATTCAAATGTGTTATAAAACATGACAAAATCACACATTTTACGCAGGCTAAAAATAATAATCCCTAACATTTATTTACAAATGCTACTGCAAACCTTTGAAAAGTGCAAAAACATTTATATTTTCAGACTTGTTTCAATTTTTAATTTAGCAACTGATCAGATTTTCAAGCTTGACATTAATCTTGAATCTTAAATTTCAGGGAAGAGCTTTAAATTATCAAAATAGTCCTCTTGTAAAAGCTAATTAACTTTTTTTTATCTCTAACTGATGCAAAGAATGGGAAAAAAAAATTATTTTTAATACGAAAAAAGCTATGAATTTTGAGATTTATGAACTTAAATAGACAAAATTTCCCACTAATTTAGATATCAGTTTTTTTTCTTTTCTTTAAAAATAATAATGTTAACTTTTTCAAACTGGCTTTTGCTTTCATCTATATTATTTCAAGTTCTATATTATTTTAAAAAGTTATATCATTCACTTTTAAGAGTTAATTCACATTTCAGCATTTTGGTAAACATTCATTATGACATACATTTGACTTTTAATTCCACTATGACATTTTAGGCTTTTATGAATAAAATTAGTCATTAGTTTAACTAATGAATTTCTAAGATGTTATAACAAAAATAATTCAAATCTGAACTCACAGGGTGACTTGAGAATGAAAAAACATGAGATTCATGAAGCATTCAAATGTTCTTTATTTTCCACATATCTAATTTCCTGGCATTCACCCTGGTTTCTTTAAGTTCCAGCTATGTTTCTGAACTAGAGAAATCTAAAAAAAAAAAAAAAAAAGAGTTGAAAGATAAATTTTTAAAATTAGTATAAAATAAGATCAGTGATAGAACAGCTATGAAGCATTAGAGTTTCTAAAAAATTAAAGACAAAATTTTCTTCAAAAGATTATTAACTGAAATAAAAAAAAATTATTAACAGAATAATAATAATAATAATAATAAAAAGTTCTTTAGCATACTTTTCCAATATATATTTGATTTTTCTTCAAAACAGAGTTATTATCAATAGAACTTATTTTCACTGACTGAAATGATTGTATTGTTTAATATGGTTAAACAAAAAAAAAGTTACTTTTGAAATTCTCTACTGATGAGAACTCACTGTGAGGTACTATAGCAAAAATTAGTCAACCAAAAATTTACCAACTCTGAAAATAATTACACAATTAGTTTTCAAAATCTGCATAGATTTTATGGAGTTTGATCCCTAACTGAACCCAGGTTTAACCTGTTCACTTTCATCAGACTTATTGTGATCAGTGTTACTTTCCAGCTGTAGTCTAAATGTTCTGCTGGAGCCCAGCATTGCACTTGCCAAATCCCTCAAACAAAGCATTGAAGGTCTCATAACAGAAAGTAATACTGGTCATAGAAGATCAAGGTTTGGGGTATAGTGATATTTATTGGAAAATGAAAAAAGAATAAAATGGGAAAGAAACAGAAGCCAATTTTGCTATATTGCAGAAAAGAGTCACTTTTTAAAATCTTATTAAAATTTACTTTCAGAATGAAACTAATTTTTTCCAAATTACCAATCATAAGATGAAAGCCCAGAAAGAAAAATAATTTGTAATAAGCTTTCCAGAGGTGGCTTCATTTAAGAGTTGTAAGCATGTATATTTTAAAAATAATAATGTTAACTTTTTCAAACTGGCTTTTGCTTTCATCTATATTATTTCAAGTTCTATATTATTTTAAAAAGTTATATCATTCACTTTTAAGAGTTAATTCACATTTCAGCATTTTGGTAAACAAAAAAATTTTTTTTTTCTACAGGAATATTTTCTTTATAATGGATTTTGGAACCTTGCAGAAGGAAATCCTTTCTTGTGCTTCATTTTGATGATGAGAACAAACAAAACTAAACATTTTTTCAAGATTATGAATGAACAGAAAAGTATGGGAAATCTCGGATAAAATGCTTAGTTTAACTTAACATCCAAAATTTTAAACTTAACTGAATCTCTTTTAGTGTAAATTGAGAGCACTAGTATCTACAGCTTCTCACAATGTCGGGTTAGAGAATATATGTATTTTTTACAATATTGAATATCCCCTACCCAGGGCCATAGCTAGCCCATTTTTACAGGGGGGGGGGCTTACAAATATATACATATATGTATTTACACACACAGAGAGAAGTGTTTTTTTTATAAACACACTTCTCTCTGTGTGTGCTTATAAAAAAAACACACTTCTTGTTTTGTAATAAGCATACTTCTGTGTATGCTTATTACAAAATTGAATTAATACCCTGCTCCAACAGTAAGGTAAAATAACTCGTTTCTTAGACATATCTCTTCTCTAACCTGAAAGATTTATAAATGATGTGTACATGTACTTGCACCTGCTGTCGGTTTACATTACGGCGATTAGTTTAGAATGTGGTTTTTGTTTACTTTACTTCCGGAAAAATGTAGAAATTTTCGGACAAGGAACCGGATCCAGTCACTTATAGAAGGTTGTATGGTCTCTTCTCGAGGATCATTTAACATTAGTAGATTGGGTAAAAAATTGGTGCCTTATATATATATATATATATATATATATATATATAAATGGGTCATTGGAAGAGCCAGTGATACTGGGCACAGAGCAGGAACCTTTGTCACTTTGTCTCTTCAGTGTTGACTGCAAGATGCTATGCCACAGCAAAACATTTAACTGATTGTGAGCAGCAACACTGGCCTTCATTGGCATAAATATGCATGCAAAATATTTTCTATTGTAGAAAATATTTTGAAATAGGTAATATCTAAATTTCTTGATATTATATATATATATATATATAGATATATATATATACATATATACATATACGGGGGGGGGGGGGGGGGGAGGAGGGTAAGGGGATTTGCCTCTTTTTGCCCTTCTTAAGTTATGCCTATGCTGACCTGGTTTAAAATTAAAAATGTATATATATATATATGTGTGTGTGTGTGTGTGTGTGTGTGTGTGTGTATGTATGAAATATACAGAGTACTAATTGAATCGGTGAGTGCAGAAACCACCTCAGTCACAAAAAGGAAATTATTTTTAGGGGAGAGAAAAAACTTCATTACTTCTCCAAATTTTCAAATATTTAAACTTATTTTTTTCCTCTGTCATAGCATGCATTTATGTTTCTGTCATGCAATTATTACCTAATTTATGAAGTTTTATGAAGTTTTTTCTCTCTCCTGAAAAAAATTTCCTTTTTGTGACCGAGGTTGTTTCTGCACTCACCGATTCAATTTTTATGATCTTAAAAGATTACTATTAATTATAATATAATAATTAATGATTTAAAATTATATGGTGAATTTCTGTACCAAAAGTAAGTGTTATTAATTAAATAAAATAATTTAATCATAATTTAAATTTTCATATTTAAGCATGATTAAATTTGATAAAAGTTTTCAGTAATTTAATCACAATTAAATAATTATAAAATATTTAGTTTTGTATATTGTTACTATTATCAATTAATAATTAGTGAACTTATTACTAATTAATACAATAACAGGTATCGTATGAAATGGGGAACTCTCATTTTCCTCTTCAAAGTACGTATTTGAAGCTGGTCAATGCGGATCTTGAAAGTAACAATTCCTTACTGCAAGTCAGTTGAGTGAGTCGAGTCAACCACATATACCCATTACTCAGTAATGGATACATGCAGTTATGAGAGCTCTGTTAATGAAGACATCCATGGATCACGACCATGGACGATGAGGTACGTTTGCAATTATGATTTTAATCATGATTAATCATTAAATTTTAATTAATAGATACTATTTTAAATCATGATATAGTTTGCTGATTAAAATGAAGATCTATTATTGTTTCGGATTTTGTTTAAAAATGTTGCAAGTGCAAACTTGTGCATAAATTGGTTACCAATGCAGGCAAGGTTAAATGGTAAATTTATTTTAATTCAATTGAGTTATTTATTTGTTTTGTCTTGATTATTTTTAATCCTTTTAAGTTAACTTTTTTATAAATTGTTCAAGGTCCTAGTTTTCTAAAGCTTAATTTACATTTTCGCGAGATATTATTTTGTATGTAAATTAAAATTAACGTATTACTTTTTCTAAGTTTTTTTGTTTTTTGTTTTAATTGCCTACTATTTCCTGTAGTAATATAATTTTTCCACGAAACTCATTTTAAAACAGCACATAATTGCATGTTTCGATGTTTACTATTTGAGTTCTTAACTTTGACAAAAAAATTCTAAGTTTTTTCTTTATTTTATTACAATTTTTTTTTATTATACCTTAACAAATCTTTTAAATTCATTTTATAATGGCGTGGCTTGTAATTAATTGAGTTCCATTTTGGCCTTGCACATTTCAACTAAAATCACAGTATGTAGGAAATTTTTTGTAAGTTCTTTTTTTTCAATGCAAATTTTCTAGTATTTGATTAAAGTATTTCTTTTTTTTAGTGCCATACTTTTGGTGTTTTTGGACAGTCTGTCCTTCCAAACACGGGGTTACCACGGGTCCACGAAAAAAATCCAAGATGGCAGCCTGCATATCTCACCCTTACTCATCTCATGAATTGTCATTTCTTTAATTGGTTTCTGTTTATTAAAAAAGGCCTTGTCATGTATTTTAATATAATAGCAAACATGTAGATGGCAGCATCAGCTAGCCAACCTACACCTGTTCAAGTTCTATAAAGTACCAGCAGTAAGCTGTTAGACATCGTGATAGTAGCTGCTCATGTCGTGTCTGCTGTATCAGTAATTAAATCTATGTTAATCAGTATTACAATGGAACATAATAGTATCATAATGTAAATATGAAACATTACAGACCAAAGAATTCACACTATAGTTTGAATTTTTTTTTTTTTTTTTTTTTTTCCCTGGTAGAAACTGATGTTTCTTCCTATATAGACTATTTGATTTAAATAAATGGCTTTACTTGACAGATTTTCAATACTACGAAAGGAGTTACTTTACATTTCAAATAAACCTATGAAAAATACACTGCATGTCAGGCCTTGCCCCTTATATGGACTGTTGTGTTGTCATTGAATTAAATTTATACAAATCCAAAGTCAGCCGCAAATTAAATAAGGAAGAGAATAAGAATAGACAAACTTTTCTTTAAAACTTTTCAAAGAATTGGATTCCTCCTAAACACTGATGACGGTTAGTTTGGATATTGCAGATGATTATGTATCAAAGCAAAATTTCTGTATAAACATTCATAATGAAAGTTTTTTATAAAGTAAAAACCACAAACAATTGTTAAGAGTTCCGTTTGTGCTTTGAAACATCAGTAATTGAATTATTTAACTGTTCCAAAATTAGGTCCCTTACAAGGGAAAAGATACGACCTGCTAATTACCAAGTCTAATAAATTTTTTTTAATATAGTTCTTAGTACATCATTTGTGATGCAATATATAATCTCGAATATACAGGGTGTCCCAAAAAGCAGTAACAACCTTTAATTCTTTATTTATTAGAGATAAGTGGGCAATGTAAATTGAAAAAAATGTTCGAAATAAGGTAAGAAAAAGATTATGTTAAGACAAAGGTCCCCTTATTAATTTATATATATATATATATATATATATATATACACACAAGTTACACATTTTAAATTTGTATACAACCCCCATACAGAAAAATTTCAAATTAGTAAAATGTACTGCATACACTAATGCAGTGATATACGGAAAAATTTTTGAACCTTTCATCATAAAGCATCTCAGAGATACCTTTAAACAAAGATGATCAGGGGCTATACACGAATTTGAATGTAAAAGTTTAATGCCAGAGAGCAAAAAGTTGTTTTCTTTTCTAATTTCTGCACAATCCTTGAAATGCAATCATCTGACATTATTTCTTCATCTTCCACAGCTACTGAAAAGTATTTTATGTCAGCATATATTTATCTGCATCTCTCTGACACATTTTAGGATATAATTCTCAAATTTTGTATATCACTTCATTAGAACACAGAGACCATTTTAATAATTGGTAATTTTTTTGTAAGGAAGTTTATACAAATTTAAAAAGTGTAACTTAAAAATTCAAGAAAGGAATTTTTCTTAACATAGTCATTTTTCCTATCTTATTTTGAACATTTTTTCAACTTACATTGCTCACTTATCTATAATATGAAGGATCCACGGGAAGAACGATGAGAGACCACTTTTTGTCAATGTTGAGGTTTCTACTGCATTCTGTTGTTCATTAGTGGCACTATTAATATCCGAACCCATAAGGGGAAAGAACGATGAGAATACACTGAAAAAATAGCCCACAGTTTACTGGGGAAGAACCTGGAATGTCCCGTGCACCTTTCGATTTTTTGGAAATCAGCTGTATTGGACTTTCATTGTTCTTCCTGTGGACCCTTCATATATAAAGAATTAAAGTGTGTTGCCCCCTTTTTGTGATAACCTGTATGAGAACAGGGGTCTGTCCAAGTTGAAATCGGGTCCGAAAACGGACCCTTCACAAAATTCAATATCAGAAAAATGGACCCTTCCAAAAATTCAGTTTGACCAAAACGGCCCTTTCACAAAATAACTATTGCATTTTTCAAATGAGTTTAGGAATTATTATCATTTAGCGATCACTGATCGTCACCCAATAATATCTTGGCCTAAATGTAAACAACGATGATGATGATGAGAGGTAGGTTGATTGGAGACCCTAAGCCAGGGGGTTAAATTACACCGCCTACGATTGCAGTTTGAAGCAGACGCCTGCACTTGTTTGTTCCTCCTCCTAAGTTCCCTCCACCTGCTATGTAGGAGCTCTCTTTCTGGGAATAAAAATCAGACTAGTAGCGAGTGCTCATTTATTAATTCTTTTCATGTGAGTTGTGTTTATGCCAAAAAATTAAACATCAAGACTTATTCCACTATAATATTAATAAGGCTCATTGCCAGAAGAAAAGGTGATGACAGCTGTCATTCTCGGAAAATTACAACTTCTTCATGAATAAAGCGAGTGGCGTATGTAAAAAGGGCAGCCAGGTTGGAGAGGGGATTAAAAGGAAGTACTTTGTTTTCCAAACTGGCACATTTATTCACCATGTAGTAAATGTTCAGAAATCGTTTGATGCAATCTCAAAATGATTAACTTAGTCCTAAATCTTATTCCTAAAGACAGACATATATTCAGACCAATGCATGTTTCGAAATCACGCAAACTTTCTAACTCGCAATAAGTCGTTTTGCATTTTGAAATGAATCCGTAATTCTCTAATGTTTAGTAAATATCTGTAATAACTATAAATAATCTGAAGTAGAAAGGCCATGTAATGATTACACTAAAAGCAATCATTAAGAACAACTTGCAAGAGTGCATAACATCCAATTCAAAACAACGGGAGCTGCCGTCATTTATGCAGCTAAGTCTAAGCTTATTGTTTACTAATTCACAACTGCATACTTATCAAACATAACATCCTTACGGGTGAAATCATTTTGAACTCCCTTCCCCCCCCCCCCCCAACTGAAAGCGTAATGTGCCAAATGGCCCTTTAACATTGCTGAAAAAACAAACATTCCAGGGGCATCTTTGTAAATGAAAGGGGGATCATGTAAATGAAAGAAAACAGAAAAAATAATTGTTTATAAAAGGACATTTTATCTGGTTGCATTTAAAAAACAAAAAGGCTGATTGGAATTTTGTGAAGGAACAGTTATACCTGCTGTTTTGTAAAGGGTCGTTTAAAAGTCGCTTTTGACTTCATTGTATTGTCTCCTGTATAAGGAAAACTGTATGGTAAGGAAGGAGAAAAAGTTTTGGCAAATAAGAATGGAAAAACGGACTGACATACCAAGACATAGGGGGGAGAAAAAGGACTGCCAGACGCTAAAGGGTTGCCGGGTGCTCCGCCCTGTTTAATTGGTCGAGAATCCACACTGTGGAATGTGAAATGGGATAAATATAGGTCAATCACTCCTCAAGGCTGGAAAAAGGGGGGGGGTAGAAATAGTGTAATACTGCATTTTTTCATTCTTAAAGGCCCCATACACGAACGACCGATCGTACGATTTCCTATGACTCCTCCGAAAAGCTATTAGTGGTGGGGGGATTTTTGTCACCGGAGCAGCGAATATTTAGCCATAAATCTCCATTTGTGGTTAAAGTGGGAGTGCTTTGGGTCAAGGGGTCAGATCGAATTTTTGACGATTTTTCGTTCGACTGTCCCGTAACTTCAAAGTTTCGGCTCTCAAAAGGTTGCTAGTTTAGCCAGATATGGCAATGCATCGACTTAGTGGCAAATTTTTTTTTGGCTTACGTAGAACCTCAACGACCCTCAATGACCTACCCTGGAGGAATAAGTCAATTCTAGTTTTATCCAGGAACTGGATCATTTTAAATGTGTTTATTTTATAATTGATGTTAACTACTATAATAAAATATTATAAATTAAATAATGTGTAGTTATAACTTGGTTATTAATTTATATTTATAATCCATTACATGTTCAGTTAATCCATAGTAAAATATATTTTATGCAGGAGAATGAATATAGTAGTAGTAAAACAGTAATATTTATGGAGTATGCTATTTTGCATTTATACAGACGTTGTTAACAAATTCATTGAACTTATTCAGTGATATAAACTCTCAATTATTAAAATATAATATAACTGTTCCTGAAAACGAGTTGAACGTCTACACAATATTTTCTTCACAATAATATTATTTCAATTCATCAGAAGCATATTCATAAGTTATGTAATGAATTGCACTCTCAATGGGACAAAGTACGCAAACATACCCCATTTATTTTAACTGCTGAGCTTTTTCTTTCTAATTATTGATGAGGAAAAATTAAAATCTCCATCTCAAGATGGAGATTTTAATTTTACGAACAACACACCTTCTGATTTTTTTATTTAAATGTTCATCTGGGACATGCATATCATATAACATACCCTTAAAATACTCTACAGGGCAGTAAAGGAATAATATTGGAATCATTATCATTATATAATGGGAACAGTGGCGTAGCCAGAAATTTCTCATAAAGGGGTTTATGACTACTTCAACTCATATATATGTATAGGTGTGTGTGATAACGGAGTGAAGAATATACATTTTGTATGGCAAAAAAATCCTCATGGGGGGGGGGGGGTTATGACCCCCCCCCCTAGCTACGCCACTGAATGGGAATCAATCATCATTTGAGTTATTTCACTTTAAAGCTAAAAAGCATAAGTCTAATGATTACAATAAAGTAACTATTATTTTATTTGTCGATTGTGAATTAAATATATAGTGAATAATTTTATTAAGTGAAACAGGAAACTTACTAAAAAAATGTGCGATTCATTATAAATGTAATCGAGAAATTTTGTTGCAATCAATCAGCCTGCGCAATTTGGGAGCCCTGGGCATACGCCGTGAATGCGTATCAATTCCTGATTTTGCAATCTCAAATGAAACTTTAAAATGACATGGCATTTGGTACAAGGTTACTTTTCATAAAATAAATTCTTTTCATTTCACTTAAATAAAATATCAGTCATTTCTAAACATTTATAAATTTTAATTAATAAGTGTCTAATAAATAATATAACATATTAAGTTTGTCGGAACAGGAGTGATAAACAATGTTCCTGTGTATATTCCTGAGAACAGCGTAAATTGCATCACACGTTTCTGGAATTATTTTTTCTAGAGCTTGAGGTAATAGAGAACTTTAAGTCCTCATAACTGCGTCCCGTAGCCAAAAATCTGAGTGTGGCTGAAAGTCTTTCATGCGGAGAAATTACTTTTCTCATTACGGTCTTGCTCCTTTTGATAATAGGCACAAGTTTCAACAGCTCCATATATAGGTCTCCTCATACATTCGCAGATAATTATGGAAATCTTCTGGCAAAAATCTTAAATTTTCTAATAATTTTACATGGGATAAATTATCTCTTTCTTGAACCACTTTTTTACCAATTTTTTTTTCTTGCTTTTCGCTTTTTCTGGCTATTTTTCCAGAAAGCACGAGGACAACTACCGCAATTGCTGTATCAATTGACGCTATTCCGTGCCAATTCTGAACGCAAACTGGGAAATGTTTGATCATGTGCACGAATGATGAAGGCATGGAGAGTCAGTTATTTATTGTTATCCTGGTCATAAAAAACTCCCACCCCGGTCATAAAAATCGCCCCGTAACTAATGGTTTGTCAGACGAATTCGAACATGAATGGGCACCATTAGGAGTGAACAACAAAGCATAGGAGTGATTTTATTGGGATTTAATGTTTTTAAAGAGCGGTCATAGGCGTACACTACAGAGAAATGCTATCGGCATAGGCAGGGCCGTAGCGAGCAAAAAATGATAGAAGACTGAAAATTTATAACTTAATTAAATTTTTTAAACTTAATTAATGTATGGGCACATCTTACAGACTGGGAATTTTCTGTTTGGAGACCATATAAAAATGTACATTTGTATTTATTTAGATTTAATCTTCCAAAAATTATAATCATTACTGTAAAATTCTGTACCATTTTTTTTATACATAAATTTGTGATTTACTGTAAAATATTTGTGAAAAATATTTAAGGAATAAAACCCCAGGTCCGTGTTTTTGGGATATTCTGTGTACACTGACAAGTAATTTTTCTTTAATGGTACAAGCTGAAATTAATTTTTAAAAATATGTTAGCTAATTTTTCCTATCTGTAATTATCTGCAACTTATTTTTGATTTTCCTTCAATTGTTGAAATTTAACTAGTTTAAAAACTGCATTTTTCACATCGTTAGTATTAGAGTATTTCCAGTCGAAACTGACAGACATTGTAATATTTAAAAATTACTAAAGTTTCAATTTGGGGTGTAAACAAGTGTTTAGTACCTGCAATTTAAAATCAAAACTACCATGGCTTACGTTTATTATAAAATCTATTTTTTAATCATTTAAAAGATTTAAAGCTTTATATTTTTAATTTTAATCTAATTTTTTTTTTTTTAAATATTGTTCCAGGGTTTGACTATCCCGGATGTTCGGTGAACAGGAATTATACAGTTTTGGCCAACTTTTTTTAAGGGAACTAACTATATCCATTTCATTTTTAATTTTTTAAAAAATATTCAATTCTATTTTGTGATTACTTTCTTGCTCAGAAATGAAATAGAAAATTGTAAGAAGTTCACAAAATAAGGAAAGATTCACAAAAATAGAAAAAATTCACAAAATTAGGTATAAATTCACATTATTAGGTAAAATTTCACCAAAATAGGACCCTGGGAAAGAAACCTGGACTGACCCCTGGAGAATGAAATTACCAGATTTCTGAAGTTCAATGCAGAAGCAGAAATTTATTGTAAATCAATTCAGCATCCTGATTCATGGTATTCAAATTAACTTCATACAATGATTAAACTATTCAGAGTAATTAATGTAATTTCATCAATAAATACAGTAGAGCGCCGAAAATCCGGACGCCTAAAAACCAGAAAGACCAAAAAACCGGACATTTTTTGGATTTCAGTTTTTCCCCTTCCCTCAAAAAAAAAAAAAAATAAATAAATAAATAAATAAATAAATAAATAAATAAATAAACTACAGGATGCTCAAGCATTAGACTAGTTTGTTATCATAACAATAGCATCAATATATATATATATATATATATATATATATATATATATATATATATATATAGTATAGTATATATATCCAAAACCTCAGGGTAAAATCTGACTCGTGACCTAACTTTCCTTCTTTGCATTCCAAAAAGATTTAACTGTTATTTCTAAGGGGGGTGGAGACACTTCCTGTTAGTGTAAAGCATTTAAGCTTTAATAATCGGTAGAGATATTAGTTTTAATTTAATGTTATTCTTTCTAAGGAGGCAAAGAAATTAATTAAACTCTTTATAACATCGTTCAAGTCTGCAGTAAAAACATACATTAGCGTAAATACCATTGGAAGCCTTGTTTAAAAAAACGCATAAATAAAAATATCAGTAAGCACGTGCAACGAAGACAAGAATGTAACAACTTGTTTGGAAAGCGAAAGCTCCAGTCACAGACAAACCGGCTCCAGTCACTCCGGTGAAGGGGGGAACGTCTGCGCACCCACAATCAGTGTTTTAGTGCATGGGATGGCGATAAAAATTGCTGTTATATCTTTTTATCCTTTGATACTGGAAGATTTTTTTTATTTTAAGTTGTGACTACGTTCACGTTATTGGGCAAGCAATATATACGCGGCAATTAGTAGGGCGCCTTTTTTTTTCTTTACTTTTTTTTAAAGTGAATTCAATAGAACAATTTCTACAGTACAACCTACGGATCGCGGCGATTTCGAAAAACGTTATAAAAATACATAGTTCACGGCGAGACCCCGTAATCCATGACGTAGCCACTACTTTTTTTTTTTTTTTTTTTTTTTAATGACCAATATTACGGAAAATCCGAGAATCCGGAATCGCCGTAGTCCCGTCCATTCCGGATTTTCGGCTTTGTACTGTAAGTTATATAAAAATTTATTTGAATAAATCATATTGAAAAATCATATTTGAATCCTAAATTTTGAATCAATGATTGCATGTTTTATGAACTGCATTTTCACGAAATCTGCTCAGATCGGTGATTTGAAGGTCATGTCCTCCTTGTTAATTTAATTAAAAATGTTACTTGAATAGAATTAAACTTAAAAGATTCTGAGTTAAAGACCCATTTCATATTTCATATTAGTGAAAGCTTGAAGAAAGAAATTGAAAAAAAAGTCAACAAAATAAGTTTATATTGTAGCCATTTATGAAAAATATTTGCATTCTGAATATTTATGAACAAATGCAGTATATTTCAAAAAGGTCCTCATCAATGTCTTTCCATTCCAAAACCATACTCAAGTTCAGAGATTTAAGTTAAAACTATATGCTATAAGCAGGGATGTTAACTCCAACATTCGATTTGGGAGCACCCCGTGAGCAGAAGATATTTCATTTGGGAGCACCTCGGGAGCAGAAAAATTCCATTTGGGAGCAGAAAAATTCTATTTGGGAGCAGAAAAATTCAATTTGGGAGCACAAAAAATTAGCTTCCGCGAGGAAAACTAAGATTTGGGATCAGAATTAACATGATTTTGGAGCATAAAATTGAAGATTTCACTGTGTTGACTCTAGAAAAAAGGGCCGCCTGGGGAGAAATTTCAAAAAGGGCACTTTGGGGTTCCACAAGAATGTACAGGTAGATAACATATCTAGAAACTGGTTTGAAACTTTCTGATCCCCGAAAATTATGTAGAGTTGTAATATGTGTTCTGACTTACAATGCAGTTATATTTTTTCCAGTTCGTCTTTAGTTCCCCCCCCCCCCTTTTGGAGAAAATAGCCTGTAGAAGTAAGTGAAAGCGAAATAGGAAAAATGATTTGTTGATAATATTTTGCTCTAAACATGACATAAATATGTGAATTAAATCTGTACATAACTTGAAGTTTTTGATTTAAAAAAAAAAAAGTTTTAAATCTAAGTAATTTTGAATTTTCTGCTTAATTTTTTTTTTTTTTTCTCAAAATTGCGTGATGTAGATGTTTATATTTATAAGAATAGTACATTTATTGAAGAAGGTTTCAGAAATTTTTTGCCAGACATGATTTGTTAGGCAATAGGGGAAGGCAGAGGGACTTCCCCTATTCTCTTTTGCTCCTCTTTCCCCTTTTGTTCCTCAATTTTATCACACTATCACTACTGGACCACAATTACTGGATGCATTCATATATGATATTTCACCTATATTGGTACAAACTTTAAAACAGAAAAGGACTGTCAGTGTAAGTGGATTAGGATAGATGTGTTTAGCATGAAATAAAAATAATAAAATTTCTGCAGTGCAGGATGTATAAAATTTAATAATATAAATCATAATTTTAATTAAATCCTTTTGTTTGAAATAATTATTCAATTATCATCAAGTAAAGATTTCACTAAGTTACTGAATATAAACCTTTCTTACTATTAGACATTATTTGGAATTGCATTAAACAATTCAACTCATCCATCAATTTATAACTATAGCATGGCTCACTGGGATCCCAGTGAGCCATGACTATAGAAATTGGGAAAATTGAATTAAGAACACAGAAGATTGCTAGAATAAATGACATAGTCATGCAAATTTTGTATTACATCCAATGGTTGGAATGTACAACACCATATCAAATCACTGAAATATATTTGTTCTTCATCTTTCACTTCTAATTTAATGTTTGCTCATTCATGAAAACTGAATATAAGATTTTTAAAAAGCACTATTCTTTAAAATAAATAAAAATAATTACTACACGTAAGTTTTTTAGCAGGTATAAAATAATATTTTTTTTTAACTCACAGAATTGTCCAAAGGTATGGAATACAGTTTAACATATTTTGAAAAATTTATTTTTCATAAAGCTTTATTTTTAATTTTTTGTAACATACTTAAAAAGGTCTTTTTAAAAACTTTCTTTCTTAAACCTTGCTTTAATCTTTTGAAAATGGAAAAAGCATTAATATTTTATTTTAACTATCAAATGTTTTTAATCAGCTTAAAATAATTAACATCCTTTTGCCAGAAGTACTCAAACAAATTATATATTAAAAAATCTTCCAGAATTATTTCGATTTTTTTTTTTTTTTTTTTTTTTTTTTTTTTTTTTTTTTAGTTTTTAAAAGCTGAAAATAAGCTTAAATTGAGATAACAGTTTGTTTTATGAATAACCTAGCTGTTAACTTATGACACAGTTTGCTTTCTTAAGACATCCTTTCCCAGAACTAGTTATTTTGTGCTTTTAATATTTTTTCTACATTCATTAAAATGTTGAGAATTTAAAAAAAAAAACACAGAAAATATATAATATGAATATTTAGCATACCAAATCTTATCAATAGTCTGATTTACTAACTTCTGCAGTTACTCTAATTTTATATAATTAAAACTGTGGCGTAATAAGAGGGGGGGGGCTTCCGGGTAGCAAGAAAAAAAAAAGATGGTGGTCGACAGGACACTTAAAAGTAATATGGTGGAAAACTAAAGGACCGAAATCGGGGCAGAATGCCGAAACTTAGAATGAACGGGGTGGCAAACTGAAGGACCGCACCAGCACCAATAACCCTAGCGCTACACTGCTAAAGCAAAAGATCATTATTACGCTCCTTTTTTGGCAAAAGTATAACGTTTTTTAATTGCTTTATTTGCAAACCGTCGCAAATCGCACGTTTTTTAGATAGATTTGAGTGGATAAAGCCACTGAACATAGTAGATGCCGGAAGTGTTGAAGTGCGGCTGTGCAACTGTCGGTCTGGAGTTTTTGTCGGTTTCATCAAATATAACGTGAATACATGTTAGAACTCTTTAAAAAGTCATCCAACCAAGGCATCCCCCCCCCCTTAGGAGATATTCCTTGTGTAGGCTTGGCATAACATACAAACAAATCCCGCAAAATTTTCGATAATGTTTGATAATTCGCAACTACTTATTTATCAAACGTAGCTACCGATATTTGAGGATTGACAGATGGAATCGCAAATTTTTAGATAACTTAAGAAAATTTTTGATTTTCCCAACCATATTTTCTTCCCCCAACTCCTAAGTGAAATGCCCAGGTAGTTTTGCCCGGCCGATCGGGCTTCTCATTGAGTTAGCAAAAACAAAACATACTAGAGAGGCCCCTTTTACTCGGCTCGTACAAATGCAAAGACAATGAAAAAGGCAGTAACAGTATTTCGATCTGAAAGAATAGAATATTTGAAAAAAGGCATTTGTGGGAAAGATCCGATTTCATAGACTGTTTTCGTGAAAGGGCCGCTTTCAATCGAACCTATTTTTATGATGGAGTTATTGTACTCAATCGTATTTCTGTGAAGGAGCTGCTTTAATTAACGTATCTTCGTGATGGGCCGCAAATGGTATGTAAGAAATAAAAAGTAGTGATTACTAACTAATAATAATAAAAATATAAAAGCAGGAGGACGCATAAAGACGAGAAATAGGGCCGCCGGTTGCTAAAAAGACGATAAAAGGGCTGCCGGACTCTGTGTCCTGCAAAATCAATCTAGAGTCAACACTTACAATAAATGCAGATAAGAAAAGCAAAGTTTGCAAGCGTGGCAAAAAATTAACAAAGAGTCAAAATGACGTATTCGGCGCAAAAATCGGCTAAAAGCGCAGTTCGGTGCAAGATTTGAGTTTGGGAGCAGCTCGGCGCAATCGGCGCAGAATTAACATCCCTGTATAAGGCACACATAAATTCTTTGGAATTTTTAAATTTAATTAATGATATGCTGTCAGATTTTTCAATTATATCTATAACATTTATTGTAAAAACTCACTTCATCAGAATCAGAAAGGATTTCATTCAATAATCTTAAACATTCAATTCCTTGATTATTTCCATCAAACTCCATGTAGAATTTATGAAAATTTGGTATGGATGCAAACACAACACCAACTTTAGAATAACTTTGGTTAAACAACTCCTAAAAAGAAACAAAAAGAACCATGCTACATTTCACACACTGGAAAATCCAATAATAAAATTCATTCACAGTTCTACACAGTTAATTTTTTACCATATTATTCTTAAACTGATTATCTAGAAAATGTGTTGCAACATGAGCAGTAGGGATGTAACAGATAGTGATTTTGCCCGATACCGGAAGCTCCTTTACTCGCCGGATACGGATAATCCAATCAGCCAGATGAAAAACACACTTGATTACTAAATACATGTTTAATGCCAATTTTTTTTATAATGACATCAGAACAATAAATTGTAAACATGTTTCACACATCATTAAAGCATTTTTTAATAACTGACTAACAATTTACAAAAATTAAATATTTTTACATATATCTACATAAAAAATGTTACTTAAAATGTAAAAAATTAAAATATTCGTTTTACGTATGCACTACTGGCAGAAGTGAATAAATTTTAATAATGACACATTTATTACTGTATCTATAATTGCAGATCATTTTCACAAAGAAATTCATACTTTTTTTTATCTATTTAAGAATAAGATATCTATTTTGATAAGATAGCTATGATATATGAGTTAAATTTTTCCAAGCATAAGTTTAAAGCCTTTTTTCTGTTTTAATAATTTAATATTAATTTACATTAAGTGAATTTTTAGGTTTATTTTAAGTTAAATTACTTTTAGAGATTGATAAATAAAAAGTAAATCTCTTTTAAATATCATAATGAAATTGTCATGCTTTCTTTTGTAGTTTTATACAGGTACGAAACAGAACTTTTCAAGTCATGTATTAAATTTCTTTAATCAAAAATAATATTTTTTTTAACTACCAGTTAAAAAACAAAAATAGATCTGTTTAATTGTTTAGCTTCTAAAATATA
The DNA here is from genome assembly GCA_038373885.1 of Cheiracanthium punctorium. Taxonomy (NCBI): domain Eukaryota; kingdom Metazoa; phylum Arthropoda; class Arachnida; order Araneae; family Cheiracanthiidae; genus Cheiracanthium; species Cheiracanthium punctorium. The sequence continues at coordinate 39,260 of JAWZYV010016614.1, forward strand.
CAAGCATTCATTCACAGTACAAACATTTATAAGGCACTATAAGGGGGGGGGAGGAATGGGAAGGGGGCAAATTCATAAAAAAAAAATCATTTCAAACATTAGTTTCCAAATTTTAGGACAATTTTACTTTTTACTTTCCCAACATGTACCATGTAAGGAAAGTATTGTAATCATGAAAAAATTCGACTTTGAGATTTTGGTGTATTTACACGTTTTGAGGTCTTCTGAATTCATTAATGCTATTTTTACAAGATGTATGTATGTATGTATGTGTGTGTGTGTATTTATGTATGTATTTGTGTGTATGTGAGTGAACAAGATAGCTCCTAAACTGTACATTCGATTGAGCTCAAATTGGGTATATATGTTATAAATCATCATCGTAAGACCGGTACAGATTTTCATGTGTATAAGACTTATAGTTATTCTACAGGTCTATGCGTAAGATTTCTTTTACATTATGGCATATGGAGAGAAATTATTGAAAGTGCACTAGCATTTAAACGGCGCATTCGATTGAGCTTCAGTTTGGTATATATGTTTGAATTATTCATCGATTAAAATTTATTTAAATGCTTTAATGATCTTAATCGTAAGTGTTCGGAAAGTCTGGAGTCACTGCAGATTTTTTACTCTTGATTTCGACATTCCAACATACACACACACACAAAAAAAAAAAGATTAGTCAAAGTATTTTATGTTGTAAAAGTATTTTATGTGATAATCATAGGCGTAGAGTTATATGGGCCCGTGGGGCTCGAGCCCCCTCCCAATAAATTGTGAATAGGGGCTGAGCCCACCCAATAATTTATCACTAAATACAGAAAACTAATTTATACTAACATAAAAAAATGTATTCACGCAATTTACAAACGTTTAAGAAAAACCTTTATTTGTACTTTTAAAATTTTTCTTCTTTTGATTTCAATCATGATTTAGTATTCATTGTGATGCGACGTAACACACAATGTTGCTATAAGCTGCCCTCACCAGGCTCTGGTTAATTAAAATCAGATTGAATGTAAAGTATTAAATGAAGAAAAGTTCAGATGCGTCTAAATATGATAAGGGAGTGAAGAATATACATTTTGTATGGCAAGAAATTCCTCCTGGTGGGTGGTTATGATCCCTCCTAACCCCCTCCCTTGGCTACGCCACTGACGTGAATATATGAGGTTGTGGGGCCCGGCCGCCCCAATAATTTTGAAAACTTTACGCTTATGGTGATAATCATACACAATACTGTAGTAGTAACTAAAACAACTATTTTAAACTAGCAAAATACCATGTTACAAAATGATTGTCTGCTATGGAGCCATGCTATAATTTTCTTTAATAAATATTTCCCTAACACATTTTAAATATACATATTTTAAGCAGACTTAACTTTAAAAATCAGTTGAAACTTGCAGAAAATCATAAATGAATTTAAATAATTAAATTCAATTAAGAAATAAATATGTAAAATAAGGTTAATTTTCAATCATCAGGTATTGGAGACTTTGATAAAAGAATGCTCTGTAAAAGATTGTCATTTATAAAAAGAATGAAGATTGAAAATTTCTCCCTGCTTCTGTAAATAAACTTTGAATAATCAGGATTTTTTGTTAGTTAAAGGATTTCTGGAGCAAATTAAAAATATCGCAGAAACTCTATGGGGAGAGAGTGTAAAATTACATTATATGTGGGATTACCATGAGAGAAATCGCATAGACTGAATGCACATATTTTCAAATGATACTCTCTCTGCACAGTGCTTTTAATTAAACTTCCCCTGTAAACAGCAGTCCACAGCTGAAAAGAATGAGAAGATTGCCTCCAAATTTGCACATGGACACTAGATGAGATGTGCTTGAGTTTTTTTTTTTTTTTTAAAGTTCAGAAAATGTCCACTAAGAGGCACTTTTCAGCATGAAATCAACTCTAAATAGTAACTTAACTAGTTATAAATGTGCTCAAAAACTACTGAACAAATGTTGAACTTGTGTGTTTATTTTGAATGATACATTTCCAGTGTTAAATTTGCTGTTTTTTCAGTTAAAAAATATATCCCACTGTTTTACATATCACTTTATCAAGAATGTTGAAATGTAATTTTCCAACCTGTCCCATGCATATTATAGATAGAACTTTAGTAGTATGTAGCTGGATATCCAGCAGAGAAGTCTGATATTCGATAGTTATGATTCAGATATCCGACGGTATTTCAGATATTGAAAAATCAGCCAGATAGGCTGGATACCAGATACTTGCCAGATATTCGTTACATCCCTAATAAGCAGGAAGTAAATTAGAAATGATTCTTCTGTTGCTACTTTGTAATTCATTCCTTAAATAACTATGTATAAATGCTACATTATAACTATATGAAAAAAAAAACTTATAAGTAGTAAAGACAATTTTAATTAGTAACATATTAGTCACACACATAAATCTACTATGGAAGGAAGAACAGATTAATTTTTCTGAAAAAAAAAAAAAATTGTTATACTTATGTAATCTAATTAAGATTTCACACTATAAAAAGTAAATATACAGTTTTTGAAATATTTTTCCAATTGTTAAATCATATCTTTTGCTTGCTTTGTAAATTTTAATTATAATTTTAAAATAGGATTTCTAATTAGCATTGACATAATTTACTTTTCAAAATGAATATTTTTTAAATGATATTTATTAAAATCAATGTCAAATCTGTCTATAAACTGGCATCACTCAATTTATATGCTCCAGTATTATTATAATGCATTAAATGAGCCCTGACAATATTTAAATATTATCTTTTATCAATTCAAATTCCACAAAATCAATTATATTAATTTTTTTACTATACTAAATTAGCTCTATAAGAAAGATGCAGAATTTCTAATAAAATAATACACTATCAGTGGTATTTAAGTAGTTATTAGAAAAGAAAATCGCAACTTTCATATTGCTTTTTTAAAATTTAATTATAATCTTTTAAACTCTTGCTAACTACTGTGAACACTTGATTATTTGAACTCAAAGGTTCTGAGAAACAATTCAAATTATCTGATGTTAAGAGAAAATATAACTTTTAAAGTATTTCACTGGAGAAGAAAACAAGTATGTATTGTATGTTCTTCATAAGAACTTTGAATTGTAAATTTGCTAGTGACACATTTAAAAAGAAAAAAAAAAAACAGAAGTAAGCAAGAAAATAAATTTCAATATAATTGTAGAAAAATGTGTTTCTTTCCAGGGTCACAGAAAAGGCATTCAATAAATTGAAGTCCAGGGACAATCATTGTATGGGCCATGGGCAAAATTTTTGTCTCAACTGTTGCTAAGCTTGGTAACTTTTGACAAAATATTCCCTAATTTGACACACAAAGTTATCAAAACTGAAACCAGTTGAATAATTATCCCCAATATCTGGTAAGAAACTGCCAAAGCTAAAAATATTGAAGCATCATACCTCACTTTCAAATAAAATGAGTTAAAATTAAGTGAATCAAAAATGTATATAATCTGATAGATGTACAAGTCAGTCATGGTGTTCACATACATATTTTTTTATGCTCCACTCTAGAAGCACTGAATTAGAAAATTTGGTAGATGTGGTGTAAATAGGAAACCATAATTGAGGATTAAGAAAGACTTGAGAAGTACAAAATCCAATAGTTCTTGAATGATGCTATGTAAAATTCAGATCAGGTTATAGGAAACCATAATTGAGGATTAAGAAAGAACTGAGAAGTGCACAATCTAATAGTTCTTGGATGATGCTATGTAAAATTCAGATCAGGTTATATACTGTGGTTACTTGGTATTTATAATAGAATTGCATCGTAATTAAAAATTTGTATTTATTAAAAGTCTCTAACACATACTACAAACTTGTATCTGTAGTATAGAATAGTATTTAAAAATAAGAAACAACACACTTGCATTCATTCAGAGATATAAAGAAATTAAACAAGATTAAAAGTGTTTCCATGTAGGGTTAAGTCAAAGTTTTGTTGCATATAAAATTTTTTACAAAATTAGCAACATTTGAATTTGTTGATTTTTTCAAAATAAGTTATTTTTGCTATAAAATAGCAGCTTTATCCCCTTACAATAAACTTTTCTATTTACATTCATGATATATAACAGATATGTACAGTGACTCACAAAAGTAATTGCATACCAATAGCTTTTTTTAAATGTTTAGTTTAAAAATTGATAATATACAATTTTATAACGTTTATTGATGCAAATCATTTATTATGCATCTAATTAAAGTTTTACATAAAAATTTTGAAAATATCAAAGTATAAAATAAACATAAATTCAATCATGTATTATAAAGGAATGAAAATTACTCACAAAAGTAATTAAATACTAAGAAGTTAATGCCGCTTTTAAAAAGTAATTGTAATAAAACTTTATTCTTTGTTGGATAGTCTTGAGCTTTTAAAACTTAATTTTATATTTCTGACATTGACATACTTGCCAACTTTTAGAAATGGCCATCAGTAAAATTATGCGCGAACGACATTTTTCAAATTTTTATACTAGATAACGTGTGGGCATAAATATATCCCTTTATAATACACATACATATATATATTATACATACACACTGAAAACATACAATAGAAATATTTAAGTGTTTTAAAAGGGTTTTTTTTTTTTTTTTTTTTTTTGGACAAAATTACATCTTATCTCTTCTCTTCATTTTAACACTTCCAACTCTTTAATAGCTATGTCCTTTCTTTTATATACAGGTTAATACATATACTTTGTGTACATAATTAAACTAAGCATTTTAACTAAATTATTACAGAGCTAAAATGCTTAATTTAGTATAATTAAATTTAAGCAAATAGGCAGTTGCTGGATAACTTAAAATTATAGTATGATATCAAAAATGAATGATAAAAATTAAGTCCATTGTGTCCACATGTTGTCCAAAAAAAGTTAAAATTTATAATTGAAAAAGGAAAAGAGGGAGGAATCAGTAAGTTCAATAGAAAGTTATGCTAGTCCAGAGAAGGAGAAAAAAGCCAAGTATTTGTGAGGAGAACTATGAGGAAGCATCAGAGTTTAATACAGCTGTTGTGGTCGAGGATATGCTTTTGCTCTTTTCTGAACAAGTTACTGTTACAAGTCGTTATTCTGGTGCATTGCCCCATTAACATGCCGCGATATATCATTGCGACCACCATGGGATATATTAAATTCACGTCGACATACCTTACAAAAAACAAATTTTATCCCTTTTGACGACTTTTTAATACAGGGAAATTCATTTGTGTACGAAACTTTATAAGTTTGAAAATAACTTTTAGATGGTTTGCTTAAAGACATTATCTATCAGCGAACACGTGCACAGAAAAAAAAAGCTAACGAAACAAGTTTACTCCTCACTACGACCGAAAAATCCAATGAGTATAGTCTGTTCACCAAGTCGAGAGAACGAAACAAAACACATGGAAACTGGCGAAGAGTAAACACCTGGCATTTTGCCAAAGCGCCAAACACAGTATGAATTTCTACTTTCTTCCATTTACGCTGTTAGGCGAATTCAACCTTTCTTAACTCCAAACTAGAGATTGGTGCCAAAAAATGTAATTCTTTGATAACCCGTTTGTTTACTTTTGTTCTCTCGTTTCCGCGTACAGACTATAGAGACTGAGAATACCACCACTGACATATGCTCGCGCTTCCCTTTGACAGGGAGAAAACGGAGGGATATCGGCCATGACATCACCAGGCAGAAAGAGGAGAGCCTTTCTTTCCCTCCTTAAGAGGGAAAAAAAAAAGATTACTTTTGCAGCCACCACCCTCTCCTTCTCTCTCTCCTAGTGAGAAAAAAAAACGGTCTCCCGTCCATCTAGAGGGGGGGGGAAACTGACATAGCGGCTTATGTGCAGAGGAAAGATTTTCTCGCCGATCTCTAAGCGTGACGTCAGACTGCTTGAAATGCGTAAAAAATAGCCCTCTTCAGTAAATGCGTAAAAAACTAGGAGAATCCATAAATTTTACGGAAGATCCGTAAAAGTTGGCAAGTATGCATTGATTGAAATATTTTTTTATGAATTCTGGTCCTATTTTGTCTCACTTACTTTGTATCAAGATTTTCTATTATTACATTAAAAAAAAAGCATGTTTTCGAACTCTTGACTCTTAACTCTATTCAAATATGCTCTACTGGGTTCAGATTTGTAGATTGAAGCAACATTTATTTTTTTCAGAGCAACTGTAAAGTAGCCAAAAGAGTACTTTCAAAGCAGTATGCTTCAGATCATTGCCCTGATAGAATTTATAGCCAGCTCTAAGGCCAAGCTTTATTACTGATGGCTCCAAATCTCTTCCAACATCTCAATACATCTATAGTGATCCATTATATCATCTATAAATTCTATAGTTGGTGATATGCATCCTCAGAGAATTTCTACCCCACCACCATGTTTAACTAAGTTGCTGGCTGAGTCTTCTCCATACCATTATTTAATCGTAAGGTTCAAAGTTGTTAATTCACATTCACCTGCAAATATTACTTTGCTCCAATAATGATAATTAATTTTTTCATCTCTTTTCAAATAAAAAGGTGGGGTTTTCATTTTCTCCCCCATTAACGTAGAATTTCTTTCTTACCACTTGGCCAGGATACCTAATCGCATGCGAAGGAGTAATGGTTTGCAGTAGGGGTGCATGTCATCAACTGGAATAGGAAATATTGAATTTATAGATATTATAATGGTTCACTATAGATACATTGACATGTTGGAAAAGAATCTGGGACCATCAGCAATAAAGCTTGGCCTTAGAGGTGGCTACAAATTCTATCAGGACAATCATCTGAAGCATACTGCTTTGAAAGTACTCCTTTGGATACTTTATAATTATTCTGAACAAATTAAATGTTGCTTCAATCTACAGATCTGCGTGTGTGAACCCAGTAGAACACATTTGAAAAAAATTAGTCAGGAGTTAGAAAACATGCTATTTTTTAAATGTAATACTAGGAAATCCTGATACAAAATAGGATCAGAATTCATAAAAAATTAATTCAATCAATGCCAAAAAGATTAAATTAAGTTTTAAAAGCTCAAAACAATCCAACAAAGTATTAAAGTTTTATTACAATTATTTTTTAAAAGCTGTATTAACTTAACTTCTTAGTGTTCAATTACTTTTGTGAGAAATTTTCATTCCTGTATAATGCATGATTAAATTTATGTTTATTTTACACTTTAACACTTTCAAAGTTTTTGTATAAAACTTTAATTATAAACATAATAAATCATTTGCATCAATAAACATATTAAAATTCTATATTATTAATTTTTAAACTAAATATTTTTTTAAAAAAGATATTTGTGATGTACGTATTACTTTTGGGAGTCACTGTACTTTTCAGAAAATATTCCTCATACATGCTTTTATACATATCTTGCCAGCAAGAAAAGTGATACATCTCTAAACATTTCATTTTGCATATTACTGCATAATTAAATAGGTCTAATTGGTTTGTATTTTCTGTGAAATATCAGTCCTTCATTCAACTGTACCTTTGACCAATATTCCATCTAATTTTTTTGTAGTCACTATGTGCAAATCTTTTGCTCAAGTACAAAATTTAACATGAATATTAGGGGGTGATTTACAAAAATTCACAAATTTTCATTGAAACAAAAATGTTTTCTGATTGTGTAAAAATAAGAGTTTGCAATAAAATGTAGTCCCTTTCTTGTCTTTTATAATAGTATTATAATATATATTATAACAAAACATCATATAATAGAATTATATAATCATATATTGACTATGTTTCTCCCTCTTCTGGGTCTGCTGTAAACATTAACAATAGCATTCTTTCCTGTTTGGATGAAACTGGATTTTCACTTCATTAACTCGATGTAAAAGGATGCATTGGCACTGTTGCTAATACTGGCTGTAAAATCAAAAAACAAATTAATAGATCTCTACAATGGAGAGGGTGTTGCTTAGATTTTAATGAATAGCCATTTTGACGTTTGTTTAAATATTTATATGGTGAGACGGCTGGACGAAAATTATTTAGTGGTCTGATTGGCACACAGCTTAAAAAATATGAAAAACTTCCAGTGGTGAATTTTGAAAGTATTGATTGTGAGATTCCAGAAATTGATTGAACACTTTTAAGCAAAGATCAGCAATACCTACTGGAAATAAGCTTTGCTATAACACCAGGCAGTTGTCCTGAAGATATATCGGCTCATGAACCTAGTCCACATTCTCATGCAAGATGGTTTACAACAGCAGAGTTCTCTGATTATATTTAAGTGTTGATAACCTAACAGATGAACACAACACCTTAGTTTCTTTTATCCTTAAGTTATATATGCCTGTGTGATTTGACATCAAGAAAACTAAATATTTCACAGCTTGTATTTGAAGTTATAAAATTGTCAAATTTCTCCCAGAAAACTTGCTAAAAATTATTGACCCAGTTATTGAGTGAAATCAAATTTTTGCCCACCCAGAAAACTTGCTTTTGTGTATGATAGTCAATAAAAGAGGTCATGTAAGAGAGTTAGGTTTCAGAAGAATTATAAAACTTAGCTTCTAAAAGAAAATCAATCAGGTGTCTTCAAACACCCAAAATCAATTTCCAAGCTACAGACTACATCAAAATGATTCACTGGAACATTACTGCACTTTCACCACCACCTTTGCTGTAAAGACTCACCGATCAGGAAATTTGGTCCAAGCAATTAAGGTGGAACAGTGTCCGAGTCGAACTTTAATAGCTTCCCATGTCAAACACAATCTGTCAGACTAATTACCAAGGTGTCACAAAAAGTAATTGGTTCTAATTCTAGAAATGGATTTATAAGGACTACACTTTTTTCAAGGTCTTCAATGCCAAGTTTTTCAAGCAAAGCTTATTTCAAATTACAAAAAGAAACTAGACAGGCAAAAGACTATTTCATTGCAAATTGAGTTTTTGAAAAATCAGAAAAAACTTCTGCTCCAAAGGAAATTCTCAAATGTTTTTAAGTATGATAAGCTATTACTAATTTGTATATTTATCATTATTCTACTAAAATATTACTACAGCTACACTTATTTTTTAGACATATTTGATATTTTTCCATTTATAAGAAAAATTATGAAAATCCTTATATTGTCTCAAACTTTAGGGTTGATGTGCTACCCCCAGATGAAAAAATGAGAAGAAATATTTGTATATATATTTTTATTTCACTTATCTACCCCAGGTACAAGTTTTCCGCAATGTAACACTTAAAAAAAGTCTTTTTGGCCAACCCTAACACACACACACACATATATATATATATATATACAGTGGTTGCCACTTATTTCGGTCACATCGGGATGGATTGAAATTGACCAGAATAACCCAAATCTCAAATAAATGGCGGTACCAAAGTGAGAAAATTTAAAGAACAAAAATCAATAAATTAAATCAGAAACATGAACTGTATTAGTCAATAGTTTAATGCATGCACATATTTATTAAAGAATAAAGAAGTGAACAAGTGAAAAAATGCGTATGTACATTTATTTTTAATAAAATTACTTCTTGGAAGAAAAATTCGAAATTAAAGGCTGTTTTAGGGGCATAGCGAATTGAATCTTACTTAATGTTGAAAAAAGGTGATACGATCATTTACATTGTTCTCCTCAAATGCTCTAAGCTAAAAGTCTAGTGTTCAGCAAAATCTACTCTTATGACATGTAACCGGTCGAGGCACATGTCGTTGTCGTCATCATCATCATCAAGTGTTTCACTTGTTACAGGTGTAGGATTAATAATTATTTTTATTAAAATTCTGTTAAGTGTATTAACAATTGTTTTGATTGAATTACCATAACACCTACATACAAATATGAGTCATCTTTGACTGGATTTCACTCCGCCCTAAGAGCTAATTATGTCAAAATTTTCATAATCTCCAAAGATTATCGACCGGATAAAGCAGCACTCACTACCAAGGTAACTAGTGCAATTTGACTATATCATTCTGTTCATACCGATTTTCACCTGAATAAACGGCTCACCGGATAAACCACTGACTGAAATTAGCGGTGACCACTGTATATGTATACAGTATTATTATACTATTATATTAAGTTATACTATAAAATATATATTAATACTTTTATGAAAGACAAGAAAGGGACTACATTTTATTACAAACTGCATTTACACACAATCATAAAACACTTGTTTCAATGGAAATTCGTGAATTTTTGTAAAATATGCTCTTTTTTAAGTGTAATGCGCTACTAATAATTTACAGAATGCAATTTTTCTTTCATTTATTTATTTTTCCTATACTTTGTTCTACTAAAGTAAGCCCATTAGCTACATGTTACAGAAATTATTTGATTGTTTCTATTTTTTAGAAAAATTATAATAAATCGCATGTTTTTTCAAACTTTAAGGTCGATGTACTATCGCCTTAAAAAAATTATTTTTTATGTATTTCACTTATCTACCATAGGCAAAAGTTTTCTGCACCACAGCATTTGAAAAACTAAAAAAAAAGTTTTTTACGGCACACCCTAATGAATATTCAACATTATGTTAAATTCAATATTAAGTATTATAAATATAAGTTTATTTTAAACAAGGTTTTTTTTTTTTTTTTACAGAACATAGTATGACTCTACAGGTAATTCTTTTTGTGCATATCTTTCCAGCACTGTATGTATGCACACATATGCACAGTTTACAGGGAACAGTGCTTATGACACTTTTCCTGCAAACCTGATGCCCATAAATTTCAACTATTAACAGAAACAGGGTGTCCATCATTGTTAAGAGACAAAAATACTAGCCTCACAAACATAAAAAAGTTTCAAAAATAGGATGTTTTTTCTTACTTTTAGTAGCCAAAATAATAGTAATTTCAGGAAAGATCATACTTTTAAAATATGTTATTGAAATCAACGTTAAAAAATTACAAGATAAAATAATCAAAATTTTCTCTCACATATACATACACAATCACCCTTCTCATACATCATACACTGATTAAATAGAGGTAACATTAAATATTATATACTATTATATCTATTTTTGCATCACAAGCACTTTCGGTCATGTACATGGCCATCATCAGGTGTGTTCCTGTTTCTTTGCTTCTTGTTCCTTAATATTTTTTATCTACACCCACACTAACTTTCATTGATGTGTGCGCCGTTGACTGCAGTGACATCATTCATTATCTCTATTGCTTCTCTCTTTAGAACATAGCTTTTATTTTTGTAGTTTGCTATTTTCCGAAAATTATCAAAATCAATGTTGAAGAGGGTGGTTTGAGCTAATCTTGAGAGGCAGTACTTGGTTTACCAAAACGTAGATTGTTAATGTGTTCTTTTTTAAATTTTCCTTTTAGTTACACCAATATAGCTTCCAGAACTATCGTTTTCTTCAAATTTAAGATTAATTTTGTAGATGCCGGCAGTTTCTTCTTGGCTTATTTTATCTTTATCAGTTTTAATACTATTGAAAATATTGAACTGATAAAGATAAAATAAACCAAGAAGATTTTGTTTCTTGAAGCAAAATAAAATTTCACTAAAGCAATCCCATACTGCAGAGGAATAACCACTAAAATAGCAAATATAGCTGCCAAAAAAGGAATCCACATCCCCATTAAGCCAGATAAAAACATTTTCAACAGTATTAAAACTGATAAAGATAAAATGAACCAAGAAGAAACTGCCGGCATCTACAAAATTAATCTTAAATTTGAAGAAAACAATAGTTCTGGAAGCTATATTGGTGTAACTAAAAGGAAAATTAAAAAAAGAACAGAACACATTAACAATCTACGTTTTGGTAAACCAAGTACTGCCTCTCAAGATTAGCTCAAACCACCCTCTTCAACATTGATTTTGATAATTTTCGGAAAATAGCAAACTACAAAAATAAAAGCTGTGTTCTAAAGAGAGAAGCAATAGAGATAATGAATGATGTCACTGCAGTCAACAATGCACACATCAATGAAAGTTGGTGGGTGTGGTTAAAAAGTATTAAAGAACGAGAAGCAAAGAAACAGGAAGACACCTTATGATGGCCATGTGCATTGCTGAAAGTGCTTAAGATGTGAAAATAGGTATAATAGTATATAATGTTTAATTAAGCAAATAAAATAATTTAATTAAGTAGTTTAATGCAACCTGTAAAGTTGCATTTTCAATCCAACTTTACAGGTAACATTAATTACAAGTAATTTTCTAGATATATATATTTTTTTTTTAACTGAACAAAAAAATAATCAAATTTATTTTAAAAGATTCTTTATGTTTCCTAGTTTTTTTTTTTCCACTTACATAATACTTTTAATGAATACAAAAAAAATTATCAGGATGACTAAATCACTATTTGATTCCCTAGAATAGCTACAACATGCAGTCATCCAAGGGAGGCTTCTATAGGAGTTATTGTGGTAGCAGATAAAGACTAGAAAAGACAGACTAACAAAAACAAAACCAGTCCTTTCTAATTACCAAATTAGTTGCCTGAGACGTAGGAAAAGTCAACAAATAATTGAAAATAGTATGAAAATGGCATTTTTTAACCAATAAAGTATCCCTAGTTTCCTAATCTTAAATTTAGTAGCAAGTCTCTTTTTTAGTTGCTGGTGGACACCCTGTAGAAAAATACACAAAATGATTTGTTTTAGTTTTGTCACTTTCCTTGTCGGCAAAATGAGGCAATAATTGTTTTATAAATAAATTCTAAAAGTCTTTGCAGCATAATTAAGCATTTTACTATTATATTTTACTTAAAGCACTTATTTTAGGTAAAATCAGGCTAAGTAGAATATTTTAAAATCTTTTAGCATAAAATTTAATAGATAACTGCATGGTTCAAAAATTATGTTCACTGCTAGTATAGACAATTCAATAATGTTTAAAAGACTCAAATATTTCATGCATATACAGAACACTAAAAATGAAGTTAACTAAGCAAAAATATTAAATATTAGATTAAAAAATACTTACAATATTCACTTGAGCAACAACATAGATCAAAACTATAGTACAGACAACTGATGTCATCTGCAAAGGAAAAACTGGTTGATACCCCATCTTATGTACTGTAGAAAAAAACATAAGTTATTTTATATAAATTAACTGGATTTTCTTGTTACAAGGTGGTTATGTTTCATACAATAATGTTTAAAAAGTACATAAAGAAGTCTAATAAAATAAAAAACAATGGTCATTCAGTTTCCTTGTGGAAAAATCAGTTGAGGCTATCAAAAAATAGGGGGAAATTCGGTTACCGGGTGTCCTCGCCAAGCGCCGATGTGTCGCCAAACTTGGAGTTTGGTCGAAAGTTTGTTTACTTTAGCCTTAGAGTCAGATGTCTGTTGTAACCTGTGTAGAGAGTTGAGGTGTTGGATGATGCTGTAGTTTGATGAAAAAACGCTCGGTGGGTTCATTAAACGATACCAGGATGTTTGGTAAAGGGATTTTGTGATTGGTTAAGGCAATTTAACTGTAATCGGTAAACGAGGTTTTAAAACGAGGAAAATTGAAATCTGTGAGTCAGTTCGTTTGTTTTTGTGTTGGTGTGTGGTTAGTATATGTTGTTTTGTGGTTAGTTAGTAAAAGAAAGCGTTTTGGTGTTATGTTATTAGCTGTTGTGCGTTTTGGATATTTTTCAGGAGTTTCTTTAGATAAAGGTAAGTGTTTTTTTTTAAGAATTTTTGCAATTGCTTAAGGTTTTCAATGTGAATTGTAAATGTGTATAAGTAGGTTATTTAATCCACCGATGTTGTTTTGAGTTGAAAACGGGCCTGTGTTTGCCCAGTTTACATTAGCTGTATGAGTAGGTTGCTTAATTCACTGTTGTTTTTTTAGTTAAAAACGGTTTACTGGTTGCCTAGTTTACATAGCTGTACAACTAGGTTGGTGAATCCACTGAGGTTTTTTTAGTTAAAAACGGACCACTGGTTGCCGAGTTTACATAGCTGTACAACTAGGTTGCTGAATCCACTGAGGTTTTTTTAGTTAAAAACGGCCACTGGTTGCCGAGTTTACATAGCTGTACAACTAGGTTGCTGAATCCACTGAGGTTTTTTTAGTTAAAAACGGTCCACTGGTTGCATAGTTTACATAGCTGTACAACTAGGTTGCTGAATCCACTGAGGTTTTTTTAGTGAAAAACGGTCCACTGGTTGCATAGTTTACATAGCTGTAGAACTAGATTGCTTAATATTCTGAAATTTTTTTAGTTAAAAGTGGTTTACTGTTTGCTCATTTTTAATTGCCTGTTACTGAATTTGCTGACAATTTTTAGTGTTAAGTATGGATGGTGTATTTTGTTTTATTGTTTTTTTTTTAAGTGGAATATCTGTGGAATTTTAATGTGTTAAAGTAATTTGTATTTCCTGACAGTGCTCAACATGTTGTATTATTTTATCGTATTCTAAAATGGTGTTTCACACGTGAAAAATTTGGTGACAAAAAAAAAAGCGCCAAGTAGCGGGTGTTGGCGAGAAAAAAAAGTCGCCAAAAATAGGCGACACCCGGTAACTGAATTACTCCCAAAAAATAAAATATTTTACAGTTTATTGTATCACAATTTTATTAAAAAACACTAATAAAAATGACTTTTAGAAATAACAAAGATCTATTAACTATCTGTCATATCTGTAATTGGACATATCTGTTTGCACATGTTTAGCTGTCATCAATAAGTATTACCTTGAGTTGGTGAAATATTTTTTTTCAGATTTTTTGGATTGATTGATTTAAAAAAAAAAACTTTACTATCAATTGCTGTGTTTTTTGTTGTTGTAGTGAGTTCTTGGTACAACTATTTGTACAGGGTTCATACTCATTTTATGAAATAATATTCCCTGAGTTTTCCAGATAATTTTTCAAGAATATACAGGTTATCACAAATATATTGGAGGAACATTCGCTGAGTAACTCGCATATCTCGCATTTTTATGTTCTCTATCTGAAATTATACTCTATATGTACCATGTACACCTCCTTCTATCACAAAATAATGAATTCAATTGATACCAAAAAGGTTTAATACATAAATTATAACTTTGATTAGAACACCATTAAAGTTAAATTTTAGTTCATATTTTCCTCCTGAAGAGGAAAAAATCGAAGTTAATTTGACTTTTATAACATTAACAGCATACTGCTGTTATTAATTTTCATTTTCTCTATTTTATGGCTTCAGAATATTCACACTGAATTAAAACAGAAAATACAAACAAATGAAGGAACACCTTTGATTTCCCAGATAAAAAATTGGATTCTCCAGGTTTTTGAAAGCATAATTCATTTTTTCATGAGGTTTCCCCGAGTTTGAAGAGCTAATTTTGAATTCCCTGAGTTTTCACTTTTTTCCAGGTTTCCCTGAGGGAGTGCAAACCCTGTTGAATGGAAGTGGTGTACCATATTATTCTAAAACTGTACAAAGAAAAAATCTGGTGTACAAACATACAAAATGGAAGATAAAACTGCCATTACGAGAAAGCCATAATTATCAAAAGTGTTGATTAAGTTTATGAAAAGAATAGATAATTGAAAATCAGAAAATGTTTGCATTTTTGTAATACATTTTACCTTTGCCCTTTATCGCTTGGGCTCTATGCCATTAAAATATTTTCAGTTTAGAAAAAAAATAGCTACCTGGTGTTTGATGCTGGTATTCATTAAAATTATTTACACAAGTGATGGAATCCAATAACAGAAAATTCAATGACTTTAAAATTTTCTTTGATCTGATCCTCTAATCTTTAATTTAGGAGAGACAATTTTCCACGTATGAAGAAGTGAAGTTTTGCATTTTATTACAAGTAAACTGGTAAACAAAATTGCATACAATTGACATTAAGTAATATAGAAAAATGTTGTTTTATTTCTAAATCAGCATGATATTGCCAGGTCAAGGTTAATGTCTGGGAATTATTTTTTAAGTGAAATTTTACATTTAAAGCTGAAGGATGTCAAATATTAAGATCTTTTCATGTGGTTTACTTTACTTTTCTACATATCAGCACCACTGAATAAATTTTGATGTCTAGGAAATTTTTATATCTCAAATAACTTTTAAATATATTATGAAAAACCTCATTTTAATTGCACAGATATAAAGGAAATTTGTAAAACATACTTTAACTTTTGCACCTAAAGGCAAGACAATGATCAGAAATACCCAGCAAATGCAGCAATAAACACCAACGATAAAGATCTGAAAATAAATTTTTCATCACAGTAAAGAAACGGAAGTTTTGTTAATCAAATTTTTGTCAAAATTTTAAAACAAGTCAATAAATAATGCATTTATCTATTTTACTTCTAGATTCTTTTTGGAATTACATAAAAAACTGTATTATACATTGCATGTAATCATTTTTGTTAACACAATAAGCATGAAAGTTATGATTATAGTAGAAAGCAGATATTTAATACACAGCAGAAAAACATAATCAAGAGAAAGAAAAAAAACAGCATGGGCAATTTTCCTGACATCCCTGGATTCTTTCAATGAAGAAGTAATGTTTTTTTTAAATGGCACTTTTCCACCTTCTACTATACTCTGTGTATTTAAGAATAAGCATATCAATATTACATTTTTTCCCTTGTGACAGGTGGGAGAAAGTAGTCTTACTCTTTTTTTCTCTACAGCAGTTGAGGCGTCCCAATAACTTTCTCACATTCGTCGCACACATTCTCCTTGTGATAATGAAATCATGTGTGGAAAAACAGATTTGACAAAACCATGGCAAGAAAGCAGGGTAAAGAGGGAAGAATGGGAAAATCATGCAACCTTGGCACACCAATTCTAAATACATAGAGTATATGTATTTCTCCTTAAATGGTATATTATGCGTAGAGCTGTAGAACAACTTAGTACAAAATACATCATATCACTCATGGGGCTTACTCCATGAATAGTAAGTACAGAGTAAGTAGAGTCCTAGTAAGTACTCTCCTTCCAATCATATTGATAATTGCTTCCAATCATATGATAGAAGATATGACAAACAGCAAGGATGACTATGAAAAATCAGAGAAACTAGAATACCTCAGGGTAACTGTCCCATGTCTCACTCCCATTGGTAAATAATAGTCATTATCTCTAGTTAACAAAATCAGAGAAAGTCGGATCTTGAAAAAAATTTATGAGACCACTTATGTTCATGCCATGCTTGCGGCCTTTTACTGCTGAGACTTACTAAAAATATACTGTGTGTCATTGCAATAAGATCAACAGCTACGAAAGTTGCAAACAGTCGACCTCTACTGCATTTTTTGTCATGCACACTTGTTATTTTGTTTTGCCTGGAGTTGGTGAGTTAGAGAAAGTGTTGAGTTCACTTTTGGGTAACTTCTCTACAAACGCTCCTGAATTTGCTAAAAAATTAGTTTCATTTTTACCTGGCTTTATGCTTACTTATTATTGAAAGTGAAATGTGCTTCATGTTGTAAATGTTTCCTTTTGCATCCTTGAAAAATGGCCCTTTGGAATTTAATGAAACTTGGTATTGTGATAAATGGTAAGTTAATTTAAAGTATAGGAGTCAAGTTTTAAAAATATTATAGATGTTGAGAAAAATGTATATATATTTGTTCATAAATCTCTAAAAAACAGCTCAGGAGAGTAAAGTTTGGTATTTGTTACCATAATAGGTAGCGGCTGAACATAATCAATAGTCTTGGGTTTTGCAAAAATTTGAATAAACAAAAATATTTTGTAAAAAATTTACTTTATGCATACCTGCCAACATGCAATTTTTGAAAATCTTACAATACCACGGTGTCAAGCAGTAACGCAATAAATATGCCTACTAAAGATAAAATGTAAGCAAATACAATTTTTAAAATTACTATTCAGATTTAGTACACTATTTTTAATACATATGCACATATAGGAAAGGAGGGGCATTTATTTGGTATCTTTAGAGTACAAATGTTCATAAGTAGCTGATTTGGCTGCTTTTAAAAAATACTTATCAGAGTCTTGCTCATAGCAATGGCCTTTGAGTTTACTTTTTGCAATTAAAATGTCTTCCAAAGTTTCATTAGACAAAAAACTATGAAATAGTGTTCTATTTTTCTTAACACTGCTAAACAAACGTTCACAAGCAGCATTACTGTGTGGTACAGTCAATATGCTTAGCATAACATTCAATCATATTTAAATTTCCCACTAGCAGCTGTTAATTTTCTCAATCTCAATTTTTAGCCCATTTTTTGTCCATTCTTTCTTCTGATTGAACTTCCTCCGGCAAATTATCAATTTGCAAAATTGAGATTGAAGCTCATCCCTGACTTCATCTACTGGCTTGCAAACATCATTTCCACATACTTCATGTGAGCACATATTTGGAAATAAATTTAAAAAATAAACTATATCTGAAAATGATTTGGCCTCACCATGGCACAAGTGGTTCTGCCACTGAAAGTGGTAGATGGCTGAAGTGTGAAGGTCCCGGATTCGGGTCCCATCGCGCGGCTGTCGATCCGGAGTTTTGGTAGGTTTTCTCCAGATGTAACGTGAATACGCGTTAGAACCCCTTAGAAAGTCCTCCTGCAAAGGCACCCAACCCCCCGGCAGATCGCCCTAGTGTAGCGTTGCCATAATCACACACAACAACAACTGAAAATTATTTGTCTGCAAGATTATTTACGTTTGCTACTTAGCAAGATTATTCATGTTTGATACGCAATTTTGATGTCGGTCCTATACACTGAGCAAAAAGCAAAATTGCATCCCCTTTGCGATTTGACGATACACGGATATTCCTTTGTAAAAGAATCAAGGAAAACTTTATTATATTGTTTATGTTTAATTTTCGACATTTCAAATTAATATTTCACAACTTCAAACTACACTGGACAATTTCATCAACACGTGTTTGTGATTGAAAGTTGTTCTTGTGCTTATGGATGAGAGCCAAGCGGTATTGGGAGGGAGATATTTCTATATTTCTAAACAAATGCGCATCCACCTCCATGCATGCGCAGCAGCAAACTTTGACAAAGCAGACACTCGGCATATCGATTACGAACGCTCCCATCTCACTTCTCCTAACACGTCACAAGCAAGGCGGCGGGTGGGAGGGGAAAAAAAATCTGTGAGCCAATCATAGCTTTCGCAGCATCGGAGATCGGAGGGAATTCCTATTTTCCCTCTCGGGTTAACAGTAACACAGTGTATCAGTGGAAGAACGCAGAAGAGGTAGGCGAGGGAGGGGAATTAGCGTAAATATAGGAAATAAAACGATCTAGTGTTTTTACGTTCGACGTAACGTCAATTGGTGATTTAAATTTTAAAATACTCCACAAAACCACTAAATTTTGAAACTAAAAATAAATGTAAATAAAATCACATTAGCCAAAACTTTGCCAAAAAATCGTACAATTTTGCCTTGCGGCCGTATAACCGTACAACTAAGCTAAAAACCGTACATTGTCCGGCCAAACCGTACAAGTTGGCAGGTATGCTTTATGAGGAGGACATTATTTAATAACTGCCTACTCAACTTAAACCTATTCAACTCTATTTTTTTTTTCAAAAGAGTATTGTATTCTTTAATTTCCTAAAATTTGAGCAATATTTCCTTCAGGCATCATGTCAAAATAACTAACACTAATTTAAAAAAAAAAAAAAAATTAAAAAGCTACAAATGAGTAGATTGTTGAAGTTTTAATGTTGTGTATTTCAATTTCCATGAAATATGAATGCTTCATTCTTTTCCAAAATAATAAAAAATAAGATTTTTAGAAAAATGCTCAGTACATTACTTGAAAATAATTAAAATGAATAAAGCGAAATTTAATTGCATGATCCTAATATAAGCCTTAAGATATAGGCATTGAATTTTCTATGAATTTAAAATGCTTCTTGCAGTATGACAAACTATTAAGAAGCTCTTTCATGTATAAAGTGAAACCATCTAATTAGAATCAGGCGTAACCATTAGTCTGTAGATAAGACACTGAACATGGTAGATGGGTGAAGGTCCAGGATTCTGTTCTACTGCGCTGCTGTTGATCTACCAGTCTGAAGTTTTGGGGATCAATATTATTTCTAGATAGTAAGATATACTTTGAAAATGTCTTTGATAACCCACCGGTATTATGGATTTTCAGGGTTAACAGAAACCATGGAGCTCTCTGGAGGGTTATCGCAAATGAGCAATTAAGCAGGAAAATGGACCAAGATCCAAATTCACCAGGAGAGGGCACAGCACACTGCATGCATATTGATTTAGTATCATTTTGATATTGATCAAGCAATATTTTTTGATTAAAATCAATTATTTTGATCAAAAATGAATCGAACAACTCACTGCTTTGCACCTGCATGTGACAGTGGATATCTCAAAGCCAGGAAAAGGAATGAATTGCTTGAGGAGGAAAATGCAACGTTCTTTTACTTCTCGAGCACAAATGTAGCATAAAGCCCAGTATGCAACAAAACCCAGCATATTAATTTTAAGTGCTAAAGAGGAGAGAGCAAAAAACAAAACAAGGGATAGAACTATTGTTGTTGTTATTGTTATTGTGAACATGCATATCAGATTTGTGTACTTGGCTCAAAGCCTGCTTATAAGTCCTCATCAGTAGGACAACACAAGGGGGATGCCCTCTGTGTAGGTCTTTCTAAGGGGTCCTAACCTGTATTTACGCTAAGTTTCGGAGAAAACCACGGAAAACTCTGAACAGTTAGGTCGACGGACGCGTGATGGGACCCGAATCCAGGACCTTCACACTTCGCTCGTCTACCATTTACAACGACATAACCACTGTGTCATGGTGAGGCGGGGTAGAACTATTTTTATATAGTTAATTAAACATGAAATTGAAATTCAATAGAATAGATGCAAGTTATTTGGATAGTCCAGAATTATTTAAATTAATAGATCCTAATGGAAAAATGAATTTGTGAAGTGTGTATAAGTAACTAGTATTTTCACAACATTTCTGAAGTGTATTTTGATAAATATGTATGTTTATTGAACTATTATTATTTTAAATACTTCTTAAGAAGCTTTTTTGTGGTACTGAAAAGAAACATTGTATGTTTACTTTCTGTACGTGTTTTTTTTTTCTTCTTCTGCTTTAACTATCCAACTTTAAAAACAAAAAAAAAAAAAAAAAAGAAAAGAAACAATATAATGTGAAAAAGTAGGAGCCAGAATATTAGGAAATTATAGTTTAAGAAAAGGCAGGAAATAAATTAGGCAAGCTGGAGTGTTTAGGCTGATCAATTTTACCAACGATGCGAAAAAGTGCAGAACTGGGGATCGAACCGAGGAAAAATTTTCACATCATTGGTAAAATTGATCAGCTAAGACTCCAACTTGCCTAATTTACTTGAAAGGTTGATAAAATCAATTTCTAAAATAAGGCAAAAAATATTTTAAAATTTTTAGCTACTTACTACCAGTGGCGGATTAATGCAAGTTTGTCGGGGGGGGAGAGTTCGTTTGTTGGAGGGGGCAGTTAGTTAGAAGATTGACATATACGTCCATTTTATGGAAGTAAAATAGGATCTTTTACTTTGTCGGGAGGGGCGGTTAGTTAGAAGATTGACATATCAGGGTGTCTACCAAATTTCCGAAAGTCTATTTCTGGACTTTTTCCTGACTTTTGGGAGGTCCCGGGAAAAAAATTCCTGACCAATGCATTTTACTTTGGGGAATTGCACAATGCCCTCTCCCTTGTATTTATATTTGCATATTTTGTACAACTTCTTGAAATACAGGATTAAGCTTTCATCAATTAAAAGAAACAGAAGTAGTCGCAATTTATGATAGAATTAACTAACTGTTCTTGGAAAGACGGTCCTAACCCGTAAGTTACCAAGTAAGATAATTTGTCTTTTACCCTCCCATCACGATTAATGAGCCCCCATTTTTTCCTCCTTCTACAAACACATTGCTTGATGCTTTCGCGGTCCGAAAAATGTGTTGCAGTTGCTTTCGGTTCCAGTCTGACAATTAAAGAGGAAGGGTAAAAAAAAGAACACGAAAAAAAATTGATTCTTTTGGTGAATTTTCTGGACCCATTACCCAATTTCCCAGTTTTTTCCAGACTTTCCAGACCCATTTTCCAATTTCCCGGCTTTTTCCAGACTTTCCGGAGCGGTAGACACCCTGCATATACGTCCATTTTATGGAGGTAAAATAGGATCTTTTACATTAATTTCTGATGTCTCGGGGGGGGGGAGGGATCGCCCTCCCTTTAATCCGCCCTTGCTTGCTACCAAGAACATTTCTGTCGATTACTGAGCTGTCACATCGCTCGCATTTAAAATTTCGAAAATATGGATTTTTTTTTTTCATTTTTATTTATTTAAATTATTGAATTGATGTCCAGTGACGTAGCGAGCAGAACTGGCACTTGGGTACGATACCTTTTTGGCGCCTCTCCATGTTATTTTTTGACCAATTTTCTTTGCCTTAGAGACTTGGCCTTCGTCTGCAAGTTGTGCCCGGGAGCATGATAGACTTCCTTGCCCCCCTCTCACTACACCACTGTTGATGTCACATGATTTGTAGCTAAGTATAGGGAGAAAGCAAAATTATTATTGTTATATATACATATATATATTAATTTTTTTTTTAATAAATAAGCATATGCTTGACTTGACTTGTCCCCCAGAGGGACAGGGGTGGTTTTGGAGATTTATGGCTTGGTGCCATTATCTCATTTGTTCATGAATTCATATACTTCCTGAATTTTCTTCTTAAATAAATAAAATTTCACTTACAGAAGATTTAAATCAAGAAAAAAGAAACTGTAGTTTTCCTCTGCCGTCAATAGATGACGTCGTTATCGGTAGGTATAGTTTCGGGTAAGGCTAGTCATCAGTGTTCCCAACTCTCAAAAATTTTTCTCCCTAAGCTCCAACCAAAACTGGTAAATTCCCCCAAAATATTATTACTATTATTAAAATAATTAATTATAATTACATAAATTACACAATCAATTATAAATATAATTATATTTATTAATATAATAGGGTCAGGTGGGGTAAAATGACTATAAAATTAGCTATTTTCAACTTTACTAAGCTACACATCTAAAATGATACAACATATTTGGAACAGCTTTAGTATGGTCCCTTTTTGGCGATTTTTTGATTTGGCGACAAAATCTTGTCGCCAACCCAAGTTTGCCTTGCCGATGCCAATTGTAAACAATAAGGCGGATCGGATGGTGCTGGTTCCGAGATAGTTGATCGTCGCCGTTAATTTTGCTATGATTTATTTTAATGGCTTTTAAATATTTTTGTGAAAAAAAATTAAACAGATAACAAGCTTACATGTACATATAGATTCGGTTTAATAAAATTTAATAACTTTTCTTTTTGTGTGAGGGCCCCCCCCCTTTCTCTTTTGAGTAGATTAAATTAAACAATGCAAACAAATAATATTCTAAAGGCAATACCTCACAAAAATAACAAATAAAAAAGACAAAAAAATTAAAATACATTTTAGCATTCTGACAAAAGACTACGTAAGCAAAATAAAGAACTAATTCAAATCATAACGAACAATGCTTATCTCATACCTTAATTAAAATCGCTAAATTGTTTCAATATTGAAATCATAAAATCAAAATATCAAATATTATATTAATAACGGAATTATTTGTTGCTCCTAGCATTAACAAATAAACAAAGGTAATAATAAATAAAAACAAACAATGCTTATCACATACCTTGATTAAAATCCCTAAGTTATTACAATATGGAAATAATAAAATCAAAATATCTAAAATTATTTCACTGTATCAAATATTAATAACGTAATTATTTGTTGCTTCTACCCTTAACAAATAAACAATCGGGAACGAACATATTAACCTGAAACGTACTATCAAAAGAATGTTTATTCATACAAAACTGCATTTAAACAGTCAGTATGAACCTGAATATCCATTTTAAATTTCAGTAATAATTAAATAATAAAATTTAATCTAAAATAAAGCCATTAAAATAAAACCATAAAGCGTAATGGCGGTTCCACAACTCGAAGCTCCCTCGCGAAATACTGGCAAAGGGGTCTCCAAAAGTTTAATAAAGGAACAAACGCTCCCTATTCGCTGGAGCGAAACCGCGACGACACGGATGAATGACGTCACGCACCTAGGGTTGCCATATTCAGCTCCAGAGAGGTTACCATATTGGCGCCGTTATCGCGCCAAAGGGACCATACTAAAGCTGTACCACATATTTAAAAATCTTTGACAAATATTTCACATTGGACTATCTGAAAGTAACTACAAATTTTTGTTTTTTTCTTTTACAAACATTAAAACTGTTTGATCATTAATTCTTTTTGGCTTGTTATTATGATCAATTTACCCCATGGTGTGGGGTAAAATGATTATACATGAAAAAAATGAAACACACTCATAGAAAATATTATATGAATAAGATCATCTGGAAAATAGATAAATATTTTATTAAACAGTTTTACATGGAATTTTAATTTAGCTATCAGAATATATAATGTCCTCTACTATCAAAATTTGGCTCATCCAGTATTTGAATTATCTGTTCAGTTTGAACTTCCTCGACATCGTCATTTTCTGGCAATGTACATTTTTTCAAATAAAGATTTTGCAAAGTATTAAATTGTAAATAGCTCCTTTTCTGCAGACAAGATCAGTCCAAAAATGCTTAATAAAACTTTTACCACAGCACTTAAGAGCCATTACGGTATGCCATTTTGAACTCTTCTTTCAACTCTTTTTAAATAAGAAATGGGATTTTTCTTCACAAAATTTCAAGAATAGCATACTTTCTTTACTTCATGGTCTTTAATTTCATGCTTTTCTTCAAAATGTGCAGCAAACACATCCTCTGTGAGCATTTATTTATAAGTTTATGAATCCAGTATCATAATTTTGGGTTATTTTTCTTATTTCCAGGTAAAAATAAAAGTAGAATAACTGAATCTATTTATTTATTCACGTTATTACTATTAATACCTTATAAAATATATTGCAGATGAAAAAAAGAAATCTAAAATGATAAATGTGTTCTTTAAGTGCAAGCCTAGCAGTATGATCGTTTTACCCCACCTTCTTTGAACTACTCCCAAATAAAAAATAATACGAATACAAATTATCTTGATACAGAAATGTATTCCTCAAGAATGACAGTAGGCTTTGTATCATCAAAATTTCAAGAACTTTAAATCACAAAAATGCTACAACAAAGTAAATTTTAACCTTGTATAGATAGAGTCAAAAATTAAACTCTAAGTGCTGCCATTACATATTAAAAGAATATTAATAAATCAAATAAATCAGTTTAAAAATATTGCTTGTAATATAAATGAGCTAAACAAAAATCAGTAGGCCAATAAACCAATGCATTTGGCATTTATTGTCTGCTTTTTGTAGACTGTTCATTTTACCTCACCTAACCCTAATCAAATGTCATCAAATTTATAAAATTATAAATAAATAATAAATGTCAATTAGCAACATTTTTTAATATACCATATTATCTAATACTTCAAGTATAGCATCACTATCTTCAGTTTCTGTTTTTTTAGTCATACACGTTTAAACTGAATAATTTTAACATTTTCGTGGATGGTTGAAGAAAGGCTGTACAAGACCCACCAGTCTATAGACTTGTTCCACGTGACGTCACACTTATTCTACGGACGACTGGTATGCATAAGTAACCAATAGAGTTACTCTACGTGACGTCACTGAGGTATTTGTTAGTAAACATGGAACAAAACGTAAGCATTTTAGTAAACATAACCACAGGTATAATGTCCTCTACTATCATAACCACAGGTATTATAACCACTCACAGGTATTATAACCACCACAGGTATTATAACCCACTCACAGGTATTATAACCACCACAGGTATTATAACCTCTCATAACCACAGGTATTATAACCAGTCACATGTGTAACATTAATTTTAATGTCGTTAAGCCAGAAATACACAGTAAGGAAAATCACGGACCAAAATATACGAGAGTAAACAAACAGATATTATTATTCTACAGTTAAACGGTGGGTTACAGTTAATCTTAGGTAAAGTTAGTATCACAGTTAATTCTAATATTATTACATCTTCCCCCTTTTTTTTTTTTTAAGATTTAAGTTTAAGAATTTTACAATTCCAGTTTCTGAGGTTTTCTCACAATCCTTCCCGACCTGGTTTGGGTAGTATCAGTCACAGTTGACTTTGGTCTCTCAGGAACTGGCTCTGGTGGTGTTGGCAGCGAAGGCTCTAAATCACTACCTCGTTGTTCTTCCTGCGGTGGTGCTGCCAGGGTTGGAGAGTCATCAACGAATTGTTGAGGAGCTTCTTGTTTGGAGGAGTCTGGCCGAAGAAACCACGAATTTCTTCGATAGGTGGCACCTTCTGGATTATGCAGGGCCGGCCTAAGGGCAAAATTCTGTGTGTGCAAGAATGAGTTTTGGCGCCCCTTACAGTAAAATTGATACAAGAAACCCAGTAAGAAGTATATGTGCTCTATAACTGAAATTCGTCGGAACGTAATACCTAAAAATGAAATTTTGAATGGACTAAAAATCAAAATCTAAAACGAATATGAATGAGGTTTATCGGTGTGACGTCATTTTTCCACCAACACGTGACCTTTCGGCTGTGTTGATGAGTAGCCCTGTAATCTGATTGGCTGAAGTGTATATTTTCCATCAACAGGTGGCTGAAATAGCCTCGTCTCAGTATAAGTTTTAATATGTTAGCACTTTTTAATGGGAATCTTTGGAGAGATATCTTTTTGCAGTCATGTACAGATTCCAGAGAGTTATCGGAACATTCGTAGGCAGCACTATACAGAGGCATAATTATTATTTTTTTTGATTTTGCGCTTATTACCAGGAGTCCAGCACATAAGCCTATGGAGAAATGGTTGTTTGTTTTCCACCGTCACGTGACTTTTATAGCCTCGAACCCAAGGAGGCGATATCCTCCATTACTAAATAGTACATGTTAAAGTGAAGTACTTAGTATCTTTCCATTAATTCATTTTTATTTTTTTAGCAACTTCTTCTAATATTATGTATTTTACTCACTTTTTCAAACTTCAGTTAGCGTGTTGTACTGTACTTGTGTAACGGGCAAACGCCTAATAAATACTTTTCACTTTACTCGTATTGTTTTGTGTGGTAGAAAATGACAGACACATTTTTAACTATAGCAAAAGTTTTATTTGATTTAATACAGTCAGCACGTTAAAGAAATTACGAAAATGTGCAGATATATAAACTTTAGCTTTCACTTTTCTAGCAAAGATACATCAATATAACTATAAATGTGGTAGTAGTGTGAAAAATCAGAAAAAGAGAGTACAATTAAAATTGGTTAAAATAATCTATTATACTCTTAGCAATGAACCTTCCTAGTTTTAGCAGCCGAAAATGTTTTTATTAAAGTACTAGCTGAAGCACCCGTTCTTCGACCGGAATGGATATTGATAAACCAACAATTACAAATGGAAAATAAATAAATATATATTAAACATACTTTGGTTATATATTTTATCGCTACAAAATCTGTTTTACAGTATTCGTCAGCGATATTCTAGCTATACTTGATTTTTTTAAATACTGTTTGGGATGTGCATCATATTCTCAGCGTATTTGTCTTGTTCTTCAAAACTGAAATCTACGTTAAAATCGCCTATTAAAACTGTTTTAAAATTCCCGTCAGAAATATTCTAACTATACTTCACTTTTATTTACACGAATATAGACACCAATTTCCAATTAAATAAACATTAGTGTTAGGCAATTTCTCGACAAAGATGGTTGTGTTTTGGGTTATGGCCAATTAGCTAAACGTTGGCTCTGCTGGGGGCTGGGAGTCTTTCTAAGGGGTCCTAACCCGCAATTACGATAAGTTTTGGAGGAAACCACGGATACTCCGAACGGTTAGGTCGGCGGACGCGATTTTGTTTTGACCAGGCACCTTCCGTCTCCCAGTTCAGCGTGCTAAGTCGGGGCCTTCGCGATCGCAGTAGTTTCTTCTTTCTAACGGGCCTGCTTCGAGACGTTCGAAGAGAGGCGTGACGTCACAAACGAGATCTAACCAGATCCCCAGATCTGACTAACCCTCTGCTTTGGACGCCTGCACGCCTACCCCTACATCTGCACTGAGCTGTATTGCAGTGCACGTGGTTGAAGGCATTTGTGCTCTTGCTTTTGTTTAAAATGTACCTTTCGGCTTATTTTTATTATTTAAATATGCATTATTTTTAATTTGTTACACAAGCTGGACAAGTAGTGAAACTAATAGCAAGACCACGCGACAAGCGGGGATTTTAAGGAGATACAGAAGATTTCAGAAGCATTGGTAAGTAATTTCTTTCTTATTTTAAAAAATAATAATACGTAATATATGTAGATTTATTTATTTATTTATTTGAAAATCAGCATGTAAAAATCCTTACTTAGCGTTAGATTATATAGGTGTTATGTAATATAAAATTATGAACGCTATTATATGTAGATTTTTTTGCTTTCATTTTAGAAATCATGGGACGAAAATGCTGTGCTCCAGGATGCAGATCAAATTACGATAATGAAGAGGCGTACACTACTGTTTTTAAGTTCCCTACTGATGCAGAGAAGAAGCAATTATGGATAAGTAAAATCAGAAGACAACACTTTTATCCTAGCTCAACATCTGTCTTATGTATAAAACATTTGAAGAGCGCTTCATCGTACGAGAACGAGAAGACAGAGTGAAACGTAATGATGGAACCGAATTAGTTGTGCCTCGAAAAAAAATTACGCCCACACCCGAAGCTAATCCAACAGTGTTTGAAAATTTACCTGCATATTTTACTGAAACACTACCGCCGAAGAGAAAAGATCCAAATGAACGCAGGACAAAAATCACTAACAGAGAAGACGAACAATTTAATCAATGGATGACTAGCGATTTAATTACATCTTTTGATGACTTTCGCGATAAGTGTGCAAACAAATTATTAGGCACTGATTGGATACATGTAACCAGAGGTGAGTGTCTAATTTTTTTTTAATTAGGAGAGAAAGATGTACCAAAAGTGACTGTCAGTTTTAAAATTTCATCAAATTTTAATGTTGAGATTTTTTGTGATAATTCTATTGTTGACATAAAATCTTTTGAATGGTTATTAGGCAAAGAGCATAAATGTGATAGATGGACAAAATTTGAAAGTCTTTTGAGCCATCTATCAACCAATGAAAATAATTTAACTTTTAAGATATGCTAAGCATATGGTAAGCATCTTAATGATGATTTGTCAAATCCCATTAAAACAATCACAGACAGTAATTATAATTTTTTACAAACATTTAGTGAGTGGTTGAATCAATGGGGTAAGTGGTATGCTTTAAAAGCAGATGAGAAAAGACAACTAGGTCTGCCTGTTAAAGGTGGAATGTTAACTAAAGAAATATTTTTTGCATTACAATTTACAACAAATAGCCTGCTTAAAATTGTAACATATATTTTTGAAACTTTGGGTCCTAGTTATTTGATGTTGAGGCAATTTCAAACTGACAGTCTTGAAGCTCGTTTTGGTCAGTATCGCCAAATGAGTGGGGGGAATTATAATGTGTCTTGCACTCAAGTTTTTGAAGCTGAACGGAAATTAAAAATTCTTAGTGGCAATGGAATGCATTCTTGCAATGTAATGTATTCTAGAAAAATGGGGAATTCATGCTAAAGGATTTTAGTTGCGAAAATACACCTGATGTAGTTCAAAAACTGGAAATACCAGAGTATTTTTATGATGTATTTAATAGCAGTGATGACACAGAAATTAAAAATGATGTGATGTCTGTTTTGATATATCTTGTAGGTTATGCAGCGCATAAAATATCTCAGAAAATAAAATGTTCTGAGTGCTTGTTTGTATTAGTAAGAAATGAAATTTTAGAAATTGAGTGTTCTGATGAAGTTTATAAATTTTTTATGCTAACTGATAGAGGTCAGCTTAAATGCCCCCAAGAGTTGTTAATATTTGTCATAGTAAATACTTTCCAAATTTTCCAAAAGTTTATTAGTCAGCGATATGAAAATTCATTTTTAGAATTTCCTGAACCCAAATATCTCATTGTTCAACTTGCAATTGAAAAAATTGAAATCTTAGGAATTGATTTTTCTGTTAAATGCAATTGTGGATATGATTTTCAAAGTCTGCTTAAACAGTGTTTGTCAATAATAACAAATATTTTCCTTAATAATTACACAAAAATTAAAAATTATAACAGGCAATTCAACAACTCAAAAAGAAAATTGTCGTTATTGGCAAATGAAACTGAGTGCAGTCTCTCAGGTTTAAAATATTTATAAATAGAATCCCAAGTTAGATATTTGTGTTCAGGAAATTCCAAAAGTAAATTGCAAAAATACGTAAACTGTAATTGGTGAACCTCATTTTAAATTTATTTGTTAAAAGAAAGATAAATAAGGTATTTTTTTTCATAATTTGTGATATTTATTATTGTAACCGTACTAGTTATAGTATATTGTTTACATTTTTGAATGAACAGTTTCTATACGTGAAACTTATAGAAGTATATAAAGCTTGCTTCTGAGCAATTTAATTCCGAAATACTTCTAGTGAAAATTATTTTTACATTTGAGAACATCTTTAAAAGTGTTATTTTAGTGAATATTTGTATATCTTAACCGTTTATGGAGATTGTATGCATATTATGTAAATTACATTTTATTTTTCAATAAAATTTAATTAAATCTGTAATTGCATTTCTTTATAACTTAAAGCAGACACTTTTAATCAACATTATTATTATTATTTTTAGATACAAAATTACCGTGCGTACATTTTAAATTCCTTAATTAATCAGTAAAAGTATTTAAAGAAAAAAATTTGAAAATTTACTAATTTTCATTTCTTAAATGTTTTCTACACTTTTATTGCGAAACTGAATTTTTGTTTAATACATACTTTTATATTGGAAGTTAATAGAAATTGATATGAAAACTGGATAATATAGTACTTAAACATATATTTATAATATGTTAAGAAGATATTGCAAATCAAATTTTAAAAAACTAACAATAAGGTAATTTTTAATATATATACACACAATCAAACCACTGTTAAGATAATTATTTAAGACATTTTTTAGTATAATAAGCCAGAAAATGTTTCTTTCTTATAGTTTTAGTTTAAGTGTGACCTTATCTAATTTTTTCTTCAATTATCTAAATAAATAAATATCAACAAACATAATGGTAACAATTTATCTTGATAGAATTAAAAAGCAGTTCCTCAAATAAAAATATATCCGAAGTTTAGATTTGTTGTTGTTGTTGTTATGAAATTATTTTTAACAGGTCTTAATTGTTTAGAAGCAATTTTCTAAAGCTTTTTTTTTTTCAGGATTCCTTTTCGTCTATTTTTATTAATAAAAATTATATTCAATAAAGAACTTAAAAAGGCAGCTCATGGAAACGGCATGGAGAGATAATAAGAGTCAATTTTGAAACAACGCTACATTTCGACCTATATTTTCATAACGTCATTGAACGCATATCGATTAAATATTTACATTTTTAATAATTTAATTATTGTGTAACATTACAAGTATGTTTACATAAAAACAAGTACACATATAGCAAAAGTCTAAGTATTCCTTAACCGCTGCAGTGGTTGAGGGCTGAGAGAGTCAGATCTCTTGCGTGACGTCATGATCTCCTCGAAGCAGGCCCGGAGGAAAAGAGAAACTACTGCGATCGCGAAGGCCCCGGCTAAGTGCTCGGCCACTGGTGGAGCACTCGACAAAGATGGAACATATCGTTTCGAGGACTCATTTCTTTTATGCCAAACTTCGCGATAAGTCGCAAAAATGGCAAACTTTGGAGACATTTAATCTAGCAACCCTTGAAACATGATTCGCTCTTTCACCAGGTAGACAAAAACCTTTGTCTGGAATTAACAGCACTCAAGAGCTAAAAAAATACGTAAAAAACACCTTTTTTGTCAACTATCCTTTATTAAGGTCGATTTTTAAAAAAACCTTGAAAAAGATTTTTATATATTAGTGTTCATTTCATTTTAGTGCAAGATTTTTATGGCTATGTTCATTTCCCTTCGATGTATGTAGACAAATATGAAAGTAACTTTTTGGCTCCTCACACCAGTTTGGACACGAAATTAAAAAAACTCTGAAAATGACTGTTATGCATTCGTGTGCGCTGTATTTTAAAGCAAGAATTTTATGGCTATCTATTTCCCTTTTAGATATGATGGCAAATTTGGAAACAACGTTTAGATCCTTATCCCCATTTTGATGTGAATTCTAGAAAATCCTGGAAATGATTTTAAGGCTTTTGTGTTCACTATATTTTTTAGCAAGAATTTTAAGCTAAAGTCTTCCTCTGATACATGAAGGGAAAGGTGAAAAGAACGTCAAAAAACGTTTCTGCCCCTTACACTTGCTTCGGTGTGAATTCTATAACACTCTGAAAATTATTGTTAGGCATTCGTGTTTGCTACATTCTAAAGCAAAAGTTTTATGGCTATCTCCAGTTCTCTTTGAGATATGATGGCAAATTCGAAAATAACGTTTTGGCCCCTTGTCCCCGTTTTGATGCGCATTCTAAAGAACCCTGAAAATGAATTTTAAGCATTTGTGTTCACTATAATTTTAAGCCGGAATTTTAAGGCTATCTCTTTTTTCGTCTGAGATATGAAGGGAAATGTGAAAAGAACGTTTCGCACCCTTATCGCCCCCCCCTTTGGGTACGAATTTTAAAAAACCATGAAAATTATATTTAGGTATTGCTGTTAGTTGCATTTTAAAGCAAGAATTTTATGGCTGTCTCTTTTTTCCTCCGAGATATGAAGAAAAATGTGGAAAGAACGTTTTGGCCCGTTAGGGTGCAAATTCTAAAAAAAAAACCCTGAAATTAATTTTTAGATATTTGTGTTAGTTATATTTTAAAGGAATAATTATATGGCTGTCTCTTTTTTCCTCTGAGGTATGAAGGGAAATTTGAAAAGAACGTTAAAGAACGTTTTTGTCCTTTTCGTTCGTTTGGGTGCGAATTCTAAAAAAATCCTGAAAATGACTTTTAGGTATTTCTGTTAGCCGTGAAATTCTTGCTTTAAAATATGACTATCTCTTTTACCCCCCGAGATATGAAGGGAAACGTCAAAAGAACGTTTTGGGTCGCCATCGCCGTCTGCGTTCGAATATTCAAAAATCGTTTCTTAAATGACGCTTTCGGCACAAAAGCTATGAGCTCCTAAAATTTCATGTCTGTATCTGCGGTAAATTTAGCTGGGTGATGATCATCAGTCAGTCAGGATATATTCCTTTATATATAGAGATTATAAAACGTTTAGGTTGCCAATTAATATAGTTTTAATAATTACGCGACTTCAAATCACTTAAATAGTGCGTTTATCGCTAATT
>JAWZYV010016615.1:0-107529 GCA_038373885.1 Cheiracanthium punctorium
CATAGCTCCACGAGAATCCTTTACTTTTTAGCACGTCATTTCCCGTAAAAAAAATGGTCACGATTATTTTTAACAGCATTGATATCTGCTGAAAAATGGAAGAATGCGAGGACAGCTGGATAGATTGCCCAATGCTGAAAAAAGGGCAGCCGTTGCCATTGCTCGACTTAACTACCAGCAAGATGGCGGACGATGTATTATGTGGAGCGATGTCTTATATAGGTGGCTTACTAACGAGGTTTGTCTGTATTCTGGCTAGTTGTATGTGGATTTTTTTCCACCTCTTATAACCGGGGTTGGGCGATTTACCCGCATAAACGTGCTTTTGACAGGACAGCGACAAGACTGATAAAAACCAGGGTGGGAAAGCAATTACTCAAATTTAGTCTGTTAATTATTAAATATCACATATTATGTTCGCGTATGTATCTGTATATTACTTTAAATTATTGCGTTTACTTATCTGAGTTTAATTATACTATTTTAGCTAATTTAACATAAATAAATTATTTTGGCCTGCTTTGAATGCTCAATTTATATTTTATCAGTAGATACTTAGAAATAGTTACATTCAGAAACTAAATTTTAACTACTTTTGAGAGTTCAATACTTGACAGCCATTGTCATTATTTTAATAATCTGTAGAGTATTTTTGATTAATAAATTCGTAGATAACAACAAGATCTAAAACGAACTTTTATTCTTTTAACCTATACGCAGAATACATATATCGAGAACTGACTTAATACTAACTTTATAAAAATTTAGAATAGTAGTTGCATGTGTTACCAAACTGATAGTCTCGTGATAATCTAGTGATTCTGTGTTTCCTGTTTCCTTACATTTGGCCATCTTAATAAATGGGAATGAATTTTGAAAACTTCATCAACTTATTCTATTTAAAGCACATAATACTTGAGATAATACTTGAGGTTTGCAGAGAACTTCCGACTTTCAAAATGTCATTAGGTTAGACATTATGTCAGTTTCACGTCAAATTAAAAAGCACGACAAAGAATTAAGTCAAAATGTATTTCTTAAAGTTCCTGAATTTTAAAAATCGCTAATACGATCGATTGTATACAGGAGTTTAAAATTTCAGATGATGCATCTGAATACATCAGCTCAGCCCTGATACAGCTGGCTGTCCCGGCACAGCCAGCTATCGTCAAAAAAGGATCTCTAGATCTGTGGCACGCGATGAACGTTTCGTGATTCGTGATTCGAACGTTTTTCGATTCGTATTCGAAATTTCGAACGTTCCGCCATCTTGCTGGTAGTTAAGTCGAGCGATTGCAACGGCTTTTTTTTCAGCATTGGGAAAGGGTTGCGCCTCAAAGGGTTAAAAAGGTTGGGACTTCTGGAAGAGCGGAATGACGGCTTATCCAGGTGACTCACTAACGAGGTTTGATTGTAGTAGAAATTCTTTCACCATAATATAAAATGCATGTAAAAAAAAAAACCGCAAACTTAAATTACACAGTTTATAATGGTTGTTTTTCAAAATCAGTATTGACATTTCACTCTTTCCTCCCCATTAAAAAGATCTGGAATTTCTTGTTGCTCATGTGACCCAAATTCTCGTAGTTTAGCACGGAAATGCAGTAAGTCATTTGTTTTTTTACCAAGTTGAAAACCGGTCCTTTTCTCGCAAAAAAAAACATACACCTACACATGTACATGAAAAAGAAAAAAAAAGCAAATATGTGAATTTTGAAAAAAATAACAAAACAAAACAAAGCAAAAAAACCTCGAGGTTGGGCCCTTTTCGAAATTTGCTATTCAGTTAAGAAGTTCCACCTCTACGAATACTTTTATCAGTTAGTATATACGCCATGGCGTTGAAGTGGGCCGTCACTTGTTGGCGCCTGACGACAAAAAGGCACTTTCGAAAAGCAATTCAAAACTAACGTCGGTGGTTCATCAAAGGTGGTCAATCGAAATATTCAAATGAATGACTCGAAGAGAGGTAGTCTTGACTAAATCTATTTAATTAAATGTACATAATATTTACATTGAAGTTTTACAAAACGAATGCGCATGTGTGCGCTTATCGAAGTACAATCAAAAACTCGTCTGTTGTTCTCTCACATCGACAACTAGTTAGAGAGTGCTTGCTCACGCCCTCTGCTGGAGAGCGAGATTTCGCTACACTCCCCACCTGAACTCTTCAAGAGAGTTCACCTACACAAATCTAATTCGAAAGAAAATACAATACAAATGTCTAGTAAGGAATAAACAAACATAACTACTAAATTATATGTCAAACAATCGAACTTAAATTTTGAATTCTCCACGTAAATAATAATCTAAACATAAACTTTAAAGGATGCAAATTATTAACACTGAATACTAGATTATGAGAAAAGTTAATGATTATTGTCATAAAAAGGGATATAGTCTTGTCTTTAAAGTTCATCAGTCACTTCAAGTGGGTACAAGAGTTGCACGGGCTTCCTAAATAGTCCCTTTGAAGTTTTCACTAAACAAGCTCGAACATGTCCATCTCTTCCAGTGAATGATTCCTGAATAATACCCAAGTCCCACAGTAGTTTCGACTTTGATGTTCCGTCTATCAGTACGACTTGTCCAATTTTCATGTCTTTGGAGGATTCAGGAGTTTTAAGATGGTACGCAGTTTTTAAATTTAGTAAGTATTGATTCCTCCACTTCTTCCAGACTTGCTTAAGAAGTTGGGTTTGGTACATCTTTCTTCGAGTTAAAGATTCTCTAGACGTATCTTCAAGTTCTACCAAACTTATTGGAAATTCTGTTTCATTTCTTCCAAAGTTTAAGAAATGAGAAGGCGTCAAAGGCGAGGGTTCGTCCAGGGAGTTGTTAACGTACGTCAGCGGTCTCATGTTCACAATCATTTCTATTTCAGTCAGTAAGGTGGATAACTCTTCAAAATTCAACAGTGCACGACCTAATATTTTTCGCAACGGATCCTTCACTGACTTTACTAAACGTTCATAGAATCCTCCCCACCATGGGGATTTTTCCGCAATGAATTTCCAAGTGATGCCTTGGGAAGAAATGTAATCTTTCAACTGATGACTCAACAATATTTCGGAGATGTGTTCTAGTTCACTACTGGCCTTTTTAAAGGCCTTTGCATTATCCGAATATATAATAGTACAATTTCCTCGTCTGGCCACAAATCTCCTAAAGGCTAACAAAAAGCATTTCGTCGACATTGTTGTAACTAACTCTAAATGTATCG
Organism: Cheiracanthium punctorium; assembly: GCA_038373885.1. Classification (NCBI taxonomy): domain Eukaryota; kingdom Metazoa; phylum Arthropoda; class Arachnida; order Araneae; family Cheiracanthiidae; genus Cheiracanthium; species Cheiracanthium punctorium. The sequence continues at coordinate 3,224 of JAWZYV010016615.1, forward strand.
CTCTTGTGACCGCGCAAGTGAAAAGTGCTATATAAGATTTCATAGTTCCCGTACCATTCTTAACATAAATTGGTCCAGCAAAATCAACGCCGCAAACATTAAAGGTGGTCAATCGAAATATTCAAATGAATGACTCGAAGAGAGGTAGTCTTGACTAAATCTATTTAATTAAATGTACATAAAATTTACATTGAAGTTTTACAAAACGAATGCGCATGTGTGCGCTTATCGAAGTACAATCAAAAACTCGTCTGTCGTTCTCTCACATCGACAACTAGTTAGAGAGTGCTTGCTCACGCCCTATGCTGGAGAGCGAGATTTCGCTACAGCGCCTGCAAGACAACAGTTGCCGAAGTTCAGCCTCGAGAGGCGTGTCCCGTTACCGCCTACAAGCGAATATGACCTCTTTTCGCTAAAGCACGTACAACTTCTATCGCTCACGCTTTCGTTATTGGGTTGGGGGCCGATGCAAATTCGTAGCACAAGAACGGGTTGACTAAAATTTCATTTCAAACAGACTGATGGCCCGACTGCGTAAGGAAACTGTTTTCAGTGAAAGGAAACGTTAAGAATTGACAAACTTACAAAATGCGGCATCCGCCCTCCACCCCAGCCAGTGGCGGATGCAAGGGAAGGACTAGGGCACTTCAGCGTTCCCAAAAGACATTGCTCCAGGGCAAGGACGTATTAAGAGGGAAGACTGTCCCCACCCGAGAAAAGACAAATGGATGTAAAAGATCTTATTTTACTTCATGAAATGGATGTGTATGTCAATCTTCCGACCGTCCCCACCCACAAAATTGCATTCATCAGCTACAGGGTAACGTTTTTAACTCATTGTACACTTTGTTTGCGTGAACTGAGCCTCCTTTTATAAATCTGCCCCTTCTAAAAACGGTTGGGTCAAAATTCTATCTTACATTTTGTCTCGCTCAATAATGCTTATTTTAAAAATTAGCCCCTCCCCAAATAAAATGACTGCATCTGCCACTACCTCCAGGGTCTTAGCCAGGGTGTAATATCGGGATACATCATTCCTCCCTGTTCGAAAATTTCCCATTATCACGAGTTTTTACATTTCAATGAACAGAACAAATAACATTTGATTTACTTACGCAGGCCTGCATGTCATATTTTGAAACAAAACAAAATAATAATAATAATAATAATAATTCTGTCTACGTCCATTTTGCTCTCAAGTCATGATAACTTCACCTACAGAAACATAAATGTCCGTTATGTCCGCTAAACCTTTCGAACTATTTTATGTAACCGTATTTGTTTGAGTTTACACATTCCAAAACGGATTCCCAAAAGAATGCAATTTCGTAAAGGAGGCAGTCTTTTCTACTTCGGCACCGCCTTCAGAAAGAAGTCTTGTAGTCTTCCTCGTACGGTCCTTCTGTTGTGATCAGCATGAAAGTGCGAATGTTCAGGTTTTTCCAATGTATTCATGTAATGCATACATTGGAAGTTGGTTTATAGTATTTTTGAAACTCGTTTTAAGCGAATATATAGGGCGATGCGCTCACTAATCCCTCTCCACACCTGAAGCGAAAGCATTTTCACATTAATGTAGAAGACCCACTGGATGACCGCACAGCCAGCTGTGTCAAAAGAATTCTTTAGCTATGGCTTTTTTTTTTTCCCACGTTCACGGAACTTCAAACTTCTTTCCTGAAAAAAATCGTGATTTTTTGAGATAAAGCCGTTGTTGCAGCGAATAAGCCAGATATTCAGATTAATAGTAGTCTTTTGACGAAAAAGTCGAATGAACGTTTTCCGTTTTCCCTTCCGCCGTTGCGAAGTGTTCCTCCTTCTGTTTAAACTATGAGGGGGTGGAGCTTGTTGTAATTGTGAGGACGTATCTGGCACCTCTGTCCGTATGAAAAGTGGATTGCTGTTGTTGTTATTTCTTACGGCTACATTGGAATTCAATTCATATCAATAAAAAGTAATTTTTTTCCGATTAAATAAACAAACAAACAAACAGATTCGCCACAAATGAAACTTTTGCTAATTTCGAATATCATCTGAAGAATGAAAATAAATTAATCTAGACCCAGTGGAGGAACACACTCGTTCAATTTTGTAAAATCGATGCGAGGATGTTGGAACAAAAATGTGGTCATAGTCGCCTGCGAACGGAAATATTGGAACCCTTAATAATAGGTTCAAGTAGGTTTCGAAAAGGCACTGCACAACACGTCCTGCAGACATCGGACCACGCTAAAAGGATGATCAGATGACTATTTATAATACAACTTTTACACAATATTTCTTATTCTGGTTGTGTTTAACCCTTTGAGGCGCAACCCTTTCCCAATGCTGAAAAAGGCGAAAAAAAAAGTTTGTCTATCTGTCGTTCTGTCAGTGACGCTGTTTTTATTCTCACATCACGTAAAACTGACAGAAGCGAATGAAATAAAATTTGGTGTCATCATAGGTGGTCACCCGACTTAAGCAATAGGCATCGGATTTTAAAAAAAAAAATTGTTAGATTTCGAAATTTTTCTGAAAATCGTTTCAACTGCGTAAATTTTTGTTTTAGTATGCGTAAAAACTACATGTAATTTGCACAAAAAATGTATACTTTCAAAATATTCAAAAATATACACTTTTTTGTGGAAATTGTGTACGATCTACATGTCTTTGCGGTGAAAAAAATGCAGACTTATTCTAGCTGGGTAGGTGCAATAATTTTCGATTATTTATTTTAAAAAACTGTACTCAATTTGGACAGCTATATAGTTATTGTGCAATAAAGTTAATTTGCTAATGTGGAGAGTGTTAATAATTATATACTGTACATCATTTGAATCATAAGTGTTACGCTACAGAGCATTTAAATTTGAATTATAAATCCATCATTCGTTACAAATAAATAGGATTACTGTTCATTACAACGTAAGTACATAATTATTGATAATTCAAAAATTCACGTCCATAATCATTAATTAAATCGAACAAAATCCAGCTGTTTCACGTTGCGGCCTATGCGCGTACTTCCCTCCCTCTTTTTAAATTTTAAATGTGCACACACATTGAGCGCGGAATTTAAAATGTCATTAAATTAAAAAATAAAAAATTTACTACGCTAACCCAGTGAAAATTACTTTAAAATGAGTATAAACGTACAAAAAAATGTGAAATTGTGAGAATATCTTAAATGTGCGATACCTTAGCAGCATTAAAAAAACATTCAAAATATTTTTTACAAAGAATTTCAACTCTATAAAAATTTGAATGAACGTTCATAAATGTTTAATTTTTTGCTAATCCCCAGTAAAAAAATACGCCATACACGGAATAATGGACGATATCGATACGAGGCTATTTCTGTCACATGTCGATGGAAAATACAAATATTTACCAATAGGATTAAAGCAAGAGTCTATTTTTGAAGTTGATTGGTTGAGGGTTGCGTGTTGGCTGAAAAATGACGTCACATTTTGAATTTAATACTCTCCGGTTTTCATAGCAACGACAGGAGTTAAAAATTTGCTGTAAAAGAAAGCATAAATTAAAATTTTAAATTAAAGGACGTGAATCATGTAGGAGGTCAAAAGTTCGTTGCATTTGCTATGAGTAACAGCATAGTGTGCACCGATTCTGTTTTTTTTTTTTTCTTTTTTTTTTCTAGGGGTGGGGTAAAGTGACTATCTATCTTAAGTTCAAATTCCGGACACTCAAGCAAGACGGGGTAGGGGTGGGGGGCAAGCCCGGACTGCTCAGGTCCGGGCCAGGGTCCCCCATGGTAGTCGATTACCGAAGCCCCCCAAGGGATCATCGTAGACGCACCCAAAAAGTGATATACTACTTTATAATAAGAGTAATTTGATGTAGTATATCAGAGTTCTTTTTCAGTAATCTTGAGCAATGACGCAGAGGAGGATCACAGAAAACACGAAGGAGCCCCCGAAAAGTCAGGGGTCCCAAAATCTTAGTTAAATATATGGCCTAATTTGCAAATATTACATAATCTAATGTTCCCTCTAAATTCCCCCCCAGTAAAGGCCCCCTTTTCAATCTCTAGCCGAAAGCCCTCCAAAGGAGCCAGTCCGGGCTTGAGCGGGGGGGGGGGTTAAATTTATGAAAATAACAGCGTTTAAAATTCGCATTAATTTGTAATGCAAATCTACACACAGTAGATTATAGCATTGGCAATCACACAAACACATATTTACTTACACAGATTTAATTTTTAAAAATGGAAATAAAGCCACATCCCCCCAAAAAAAACAACGTGATTTTTTACAAAGAATGGCCACCTTCTGGCATCGATCACAGGGGTGAAAGTATGGGACTACACAGGACTTCTTCTTTTGGTCACTTTAGGGAGGAGGGAACGGGGAGGTCCTGGACCATTCCTCCTGTTACATTTCTGCAACTTGTTGTTGTTGTTGTTGTGAACACGTATATCGTACTTGTATGCTTGGATCGAAATTCGCTTATAAATACTCGTCAGTAAGACAACACAAGAGGGGGATGCCCTCCGTGGAGGGTTTTTCTATGGGGTCCTAGCCCGTATTTAAGCTAAGCTTCGGAGAAAACCACGGAAAACTCCGAACGATTAGATCGACGGACGCGCGATGGGACCCGAACCCGGTACCTTCACACTTCGCCCGTCTACCATTTCCAGTGACATAACCACTGTGCCATGGTGAGGTACATCAAACAACTGTTTTTCAGAAAAATTGGAAAAATCCATGTTTATTATGTTGCCACCGACGCACATATTTCGCAAATTCTGTGTTCTTTCTCAGAATTCTTTTTTCTGTTAATTTAACTAATTTTCTTCGTGTCTTTGTTGATATTTATTGAAGTCGACCAGGTTTCTTTTTCATTTGGTTATCACCTGTCATTCAGTACTACCTGAAACATTCAAAAGAAGTGATCTTTCTTTTTTTGAATATATGATGCAAGTTTGTCCGGGGTATGATGCAAGTATTGATGCAAGTTTGTCCGGGGGGGGCGGTGAGTTAGACCTATCCATCCATTGACCTATCCATTGAAGATTGACCTATCCATCCATTTTATGGAAGTAAAATGGGATCTTTTACATTAATTTCTTTTTTCGGTGGAGGGGGATGATCGCCCCCTCCGCCCCCCCTTTAATCAGACCTTGCTTCGAGTAATTATATAATCCTCAAACAAATGGACTTCTTGTTTGCGATTTGCGTTAAAAAGCTAATTAATGCTCTCGAGGACAGTTAAAAAAGTCTGAATATTCATGCCCAACGCAAGTATAACTCGCCGAAACAACCGGCAGTTGTACATCAGACCAAAACAAGGTGCTTTCTGTTTTCTCATTAAATTAACTCGGAAATTAACCTTTTCACCTAGCACATAATGAAATGCTATACGTTATGTAATTCTATGAAGCAAGATCGAAAAAAAAGTCCCAAGATCGTCATATAAGAAAAACCACAGTGATAAAACACTAAAATAGGTACAGTGGAGCCTGCTGAAGTGGCACCTTTTGGTAAAGAGACTACCTGTCTATTGTGACCACTTTTATACAATTTTCCTTTACAACCACCCAGGCCCTACGAGAGGGTGGGGGGGGCAGATGGGGCGCCCCCCCCCTGTGCCCGTGCGAGTGAGAGTGGGCCCGTGTTCAGCTAAAGTGCGTCCGTGAATTTTTCAGAATGTGTTACGAATTTCATTTATAGATCCGTAATTAACATCTTTTTTTTTTAAATAGACTAAATTTTTGATACATAATTCTAGAATGATTTAGGTAGTAGAAATGTTAATTCTACCATTTAAATTTAGTATTTTTTTCCAAATTCGAACATGAATTAAAAGTACCATTACATATCAGAAAAACTTCACTCTCTTTCCTTTTAGCATTTTATATGAAAATCATTAAAAAGAGCAGTTAAAAAAAAAAAAAATCCTTCCGTCCTTCCTGTTTTTTCGAAACTTTTGTGGTTTACGAAAGGGGCCGGGAAGATTTTCGCCCCGCCTTATAAAATTTCTCTTGGAGGCCCTGCAACCACCACACTTTACTGCCTTCGTAAGGTGACCACCTTCATAAGATGAGCCGTTTTAGTCTTCCCGAAAGTGATCACATTAGACAATGTCTCCACTGTAGTTTTATTCTAAATGAAACACCTCTTACGCATACATCATTTCACAGTTTCTTTATTTTTTAAAGCAACGCACACTGACGGTCTATTAAAAATCGATTTTACAGGAGTTTTAGAGCCGTGTGTAATTCCGCAGAACGTTATTAACAATAGCCATTTTGAAGTCCTGTAAATCGTCGTTCAGCTGGCGAAAATAACAGTTAAAAAAAAAAAACCACCTATTCGAAATCGAGAGCGATCTCCCCCCCTCCTCTCCTTTTGCATTCTTTTAAAATTATGAGATATTTTTATTTTACTGGCCCGAGAGGCTTGAACAAACATAAAACACAGAGCGAGAGAGAGAAAAATGGCGTTGTGAAACACATGCACTTTCAATCGTATTGAGAGATTCCATAATTTGCTTTTATTTAAGGATGAGATTAAAAATGAAGAGAATGAGATTTTAGCTGTTTTGTATTTGATCCAAAAAGCGAGGTTTTTTTTTTTTTTTTACCAATTCCTTCGAGACTACTCTTGGGGTACAAATCTAAAAAGAATTGTTCAAACAGAGATTTATTATTATTTTTTTTTATCTTTCGTATTTGTGACAGTCCATGATTTCAAGAGAAATCGCACTTGTTCCGCAGTCATTTAATTTATTAATATGCATCTAATGGCTTCCTCCACATTCCCCATGAATAGAGTTATTAAATATCTTTTCTTTTTTCAAAATGAGATTTCTTTTTCTCTAAAGCGTGAATTTTCGTGTTTGATTTTCCTAAAGTGACGCCAATAAACTCGTTTGATGTTTAAATATTTGTTTAATAGCTTCTATTCAACTGCAGATTCCTTCGCAATGTTATTAGCTTTAGAATCCGCTATGACGGTATGCATACACGCCTAGTCTAAAAGTATTTTCTTTTTCGAAACCTATCCAATGAATTAGACATTTCTCGTATATATGTTCTCGTGGATAAATATTTATGCATTTATAATATATATATATATATATATATGTATATATATTAAACATTCGGAAATGGAATTTGAATACTTTACTAAAAGAATCAAAAATACCAGACACACTCTGTCATTTACACAAACTTAAGGTTCTAAGCCATTTTCGTCATAGTTAAGACCGCAATTATTGAAACACAATTTGAAAACTTCTAAACTTTCTTTTTAATAGTGCAACTTTTTTTAATTAATTAATTATTCATTTTTATTAGTATTATTTTAAACTATGAAATCATATGAAATTGATTAACAAATTAATAATGTTGTGGTGACCATAAAAAAATACTCCGAAAACTTTCAAGTGACATTTACTGTTAGTAAATATGTAAGTGAATATTTTTTGTAGAGACAAGATGTCTATTATTTTACGGTTTAGTTAGGATACGGAAGCTTTAAAACCTCTTTCTCCAAATTGTAATTTTTGCAGACTTTCATATATTGTTTCATGTTCATTCATTTTCTAGCTGTTTATATAAAGTTGCTTGTAGTTGCTGAAAGTACCCTATAGAATTAATTTGCGTAATCATATTGTATGTGAATCAATTAATGATTCAGTTTCTTGAAGTGAAAAGTGAAAAAGTTCTGCGGTTAAGAAATAATTTGCTGATATTTTTATCTGAAAAAGTATTTAACCCTTTGAGGCGCAACCCTTTCCCAATGCTGAAAAATGGGCAGCCGGCACAGCCAGCTGCGTCAAAAAAGGGTCTCTAGATCTGTGGCACGCGATGAACGTTTCGATCTTCCGCCATCTTGCTGGTAGTTAAGTCGATCGATGGCAACGGCTGCTCTATTTTTCAGCATTGGGCAATCTATCCAGCTGATCTCGCTTTCTTCCATTTTTCAGAAGATGTCAGTGCTAATAAAAAGAATCGTGACAATTTTTTGACGGGAAATGCCGTGCTAAAAAGTAAAGGATTCTCGTGGAGCTATATCACCCGCAACAATTTTTATAGAAATCCAATCTATTCTTCGGACTGGCAACAGTCAAAACGTCAGAGTATGGTGTTCCCAGAGCGGGAACACTGCGCGTTAAAGGGTTAAAAAAATATTTTTCCTATTCCCACAAGATACGTATTACATTCATACACAAAGTCATATGCAAAAATATGTATTACATTCTTGAACGTGCTATCTGTAAAAATTATGAAAAAAAATCATTTAAACAATTATTGCGCTTTTTTTTAAGATAAAGAATTTTTGATTAAAAAGTAATTCCCCTAGAGCCCTTGTAATTATGAAAGTTACCTTGTTAAAGACGAAAAAGACATATATAGGAAATTTAATGCTTAAGGGATAAATGTAGAAAATTCGACTTATTGAGTCCTTTATTTTTCTGCACTTTTTATACCCGTTCAAACGTTATAGAATGTGTAGCTTATTAGAAAAATCTTAGTCATGCTCTAAATTATAATAATTTACAGTAAACTGTAGTACTGTGCAATTACGTGAAAATTAATTTTTAAAAAATTGTCCGAAAAAAATTATGCAGTTTTACAAAAATTTTCTCTATTGATAGATGCATGTTTCACATAGTACTCATATTGATAAACGTATATGTATTAGATAGTACTACTAAGACCGATAGCGTGGATAGTAAAATAAAGGTTAATAAATAGTAAAATAGAAACTTAACATTTGAACAAAAACAAAACAAAATAGTTTAAAAAATAATTTTTTAAACTCATAAAAGTGTCTTAAAAAAATAATGAAGCCTTTATAAAACTTTCAACTATTAATAGATGCATGTTTCATATAATACTTCTAAGACAGTAAAATGAAGGCTAAAAGTTTTCGTTTTAGAATAATGTAGTACTTCGTTTACTGGCATTTATTCGAAAGAGTTGAAACTATTAAAGTCATAACACGCAAAAGACGCATAAAAGAAACGAGTTTTGCATAGTACAACAGGAACGTTTCGATGTCTCGTTCGTTTTATTTAAAAATGCTCATGGAATGTTGAAAACTTGCGTTCAAAAATTCCTTTGCTGCTGACGGGAAAAAAATAAGCTTATAAAGCTTAGTCCGATTTTTGTTTATTCTCTCCATAAAGTATTATTAAGAAAGTACTTTGTATAAGTATAGATGTCGCTTGTAGGTTAAATAAAATTGAGCCACACAGAAACAGAATAAATATAATTAATATTAGGATACCGAAAGTAATGTTAGTTTTTTTTGTGCGTCAGTATTTTGCCTAGCCAGAATTACTGAAGCATATAGACCGAAATTTGTCACCTATGTGAGCTTTTTAGCATAGGTTCTAAATTGGAGAGCATTTTCCGAAATTCGGAACTTATGGAGGATAGGGGGCCGAAACGTTCTTTTCGCATAACCAGCGTAATCTCGAAGAAGAAAAAAGAGATCCATAAAATTATTGCTGTAAAGAACAACGTTCACGAATACCTAAATTCGATTTAAGAACATTTCGAATACAATCCTACGAAGTGGGTGTACTTGGAAAAAGGTGGAGGGTGGACATTTTTCTTAAAAGAGATATACAAATATGATCTATAAAACTCTCCCTCTAAAACTTGACGGATAAGAGTCGTATGCTTAACCCATTTATGCCTACTGTCCCTTTTTTGGGACGGCATTTTCGCTATTAGTCGAAAACGTTATTTATTTTTCCTAGCCTTTATTCATGAGTATTGAGGCTCAACTCTACAAAATATTTTAACATGACCAAGTAGGATGTTGATATTTCGATTTTTATGCAGAATGATTTTAAAAGAAATCGTCCCTTGTTCAAGAATTTGACATCAGAAATTTATCTATTATTTCTTTTATCAGCAAAAATCGAAGAAAGTCGCAAAAATATCCAGGCACAAATGGGTTAAGCACAGCTTGTTTGTCATACAGTACTTGTTGAAAATTTATTTGTTTGAATTTTATGTGAAAAAAGAGTTTACTTTTCGGTACACATATTGCTATTTTTTCACTTGTACCCATCCTATATTATAATAAAAAGGAGTTTTTAAATAAAATACCCCTCGCCCCTCTTTTCATAAATTCACGCTAAACGATCTTTCCATATTTGTGAATATTATTAAAATAAACGAAACACTCAAAATCAGCTTCTAGCGTTTGATTTACGATTCAATTAATTTCATTCCCTAATATGGATGTTAACGAACATCGAAAAGCAAAGCAAATGTCGTTATAATGATTCGCTTCAAATTACGATTTGGAGACTAACATTAGTTTCTGATTGCCATTTGGAAAAGTATATCCACGTTATTACGTACTGACACTAATGAGCGGACATTTCGTTTGCTATTTATTCACAATCATGACAATCAGTGGATTATCGAAGATATCAGACAAACTTCGTCTGTTTAATGATTTAACTTCGTGACTCTTAGAAACGTTGTTCTACTATATTAGCCGAAAATCCATTTCCCCCAATGTTTTGAATTTTTCTTTACTTAAATCCATTGCAGATGTTCGTTCATAATTTTAAAAATTACTCGTTATTTTAAAATCAGTCTTATTAAAATAAAATACACTTACATAAGGAATTTTGAAAATCAGGAAAATAGACTACAAAAATGGATATTCATTGCACAGTGAAATATCTGGCAAGAAAGATATTGCAAACGAAAAATAATTTCTTACTGAGAGCACTCATTTCGCCAATAACTAGGGGCTTGGCGAAATCTGGACCCACATGGGCCGGCCCTAAAGACTACGCCAAGTAAGCTGCTATGAAGCCAAGCCATCCATGCTTCAATATAGCTTTTATGCTAAATAGCCAAATATGCCAACCCCATTCTCGTAGAAGACGCCAAACTTCGGGCAGCGATGAGCTCGTCCATGTTTGCTTGAAGTAGGGGAGGAAAACGCGACTGGCATTCTTTTTTTTTTTTTTTTTGATAATTTTCAAAGTATTATAAAATTCGTGTATCTTTTAAATATTAGCATATGATTAAAATAAATATTTAATGTAATTTTTAAAAAAATAATTTGAATTACAAGGTGGGGCCAGGCCGCTCTGGCCCGTACCGACGAGCGGCCACTGATGACAATACCAAAATTGAAAAGTACTTGTGATTTCAGTTCGTCGGCCCGTCCGTGCGGTAACTGCAGTGAATATAAAGCGACGACTGCGAAATTTATGGATGTACGATACTTTTGCACGTTATAGAAAAGGGTGCATTTTAACAGGTACATCTAAAAGAATTCTAATACAGTACGGTCTGTAAACAGTTGCTGTTAAAAGAGTATTTTAGACACATTCAGTTATTTCTAACAACACAAAACCGATATATTAAGCAAGGGATCAACACGCATGTATTTTCATCCCTAGTATCACAACTTGTTCAAAAAACATTCAAAACACGCTTTTGGACGTTCAAAAGACGTGTTTTGAACATTTTTTGAACTAGTTGCGCTACTATAGAGATTACTTATAACTGCTGCAGTTTGTTTTTTAATACTGATGTGTGTTATTTGCAAATACGGGAAATAATTTACTTTTGTGAATCGAACAAATTTTCGTTGATTCGCGTGCCAAAGATCTAGTGACAGCCAGCTGTCGTCAGAAAAGGGTCTCAAGATCTGTGGCACGCGATGAGCGTTTCGATCGTCCGCCCTATTGCTGGTAGTTAAGTCGAGCGATGGCAATGGCTGCCCTTTTTTCAGCATGGGACAATCTATCCAGCTGTTCTCGTATTCTTCCATTTTTCAGCGGATGCCAGTGCTGTTAAAAATAATCGTGACCATTTTTTGACGGGAAATGACGTGCAAAAAAGTAAAGGATTCTCGTGTAGCTATGTCACCCGCAACTGTTTTTATAGAAATCCAATCTATTCTTCGTGACTGGCAACAGTCAAAGCGTCAGAGTTGGGTGTTCACAGAGCGGGAACCCTGCGCGTTAAAGGGTTAAACTTGCCTGTCCCTTCATGAGGGGTAACGTTGGTGGCCCACTAAATGCCCCTATAATGGAATGGACAATACGTCGGTGGCGAATGCTTGATGAGCAAGTGCCTGCCCTCTGGGGGGAAAAAATGCTTGTTGAATCAAAAAAACATTTTTTCAATGTATATCTTTATTGATTTAAATATTTGGCTCCAATTTTTTGAGTGTTCTTATTGAAATTCACGTATGTTATTATAGGATTACGACATAATGCTCTTCTCTGTAATGATAGTGCATGCGCCATTTATGGCTCTTCTGCAAGAACACTCAGAAGAATTCTAATACATTGAGTTTTACGGCAGTTCAAACTAGTTATGGGCATGAATGACTGAATAAGGTATTCGAATGAATCGATTATTAAATGTATTCGATTCGTGATAATCGATTTTCAAAAATCCATTCGAATGCTCAGCATATAGCATTCGAATAGCACATGGCATTCAAAATCTCGAATACTACTTGAATTCTCGTGATATTCAAATAGTGAAATCGTGAATACTATTCGGTTAGTGAAACCGCAAATATTATTCGAATAGTGAAATCGTAAATGCTATTCGAATAGTAAAAATTGGGAATACTATTCGAATAGCTAAACTGCGAATACTATTCGAATAAAAATTGCGGATATTGGTCGAATATTGAAAGTCACGATTATTCGTTATTCGATGAATCGAATTTTGATTCTATTCGAACAGTAGTAGTGAATTATGAAAATCATTCGACTTGCACATTACTAGTTGGGGGACATTCATCCATTTCAAGCACAAATCGGTAAGAATATAGGCTTATTTAACAGCTTGCACTCTTCATTTAAAGAAAGAAAATAGCATTTAAAGATCTTTCTCAGGTCTCGCAAAATCACAATACCTTTTTCTAGGTCATTCTCAAAAATATCGCCAAGTCTGACGACGATGCTACATCGCCACATTTCGATATAGAGCCAAATTTGGCGGGGTGGGGAGAAGACATCTGTATTGGAAAGTGTATTATAAGCGATGTGTTTGTCAAAAGCGACATCTTTTATGTTGTGCTCTGCAGTTAGCAGTTTTAAATACGGGGTTCAGAAGTACTGGGAAGCTCGGAGGCTAAGTACATGATTTTGTAATACTGTCGAGCTCACTTAATGGAATGGTCGTTTTGCCGTGAAAAATTATTCTAATAAGCAAGGATGATCTTGTATTTCGGATTACATTGACAAATTCCTATGGTTTGGTGCATTAAAAATTTATTTCATTAAACTGGATATTCTTTAACCCTTTGAGGCGCAGTGTTCACTCTCTGGGAACATCAAACTCTGACGTTTTGACTGTTACCAGTCACGAAGAATAGATTTGATTTCTGTAAAAATAGTTGCGGGTGACATAGCTCCACGAGAATCCTTTACTTTTGAGCACGTCATTTCCCGTCAAAAAATGGTCACGATTATTTTTAAAAGCACTGACATCTGCTAAAAAAGGGAAGAATGCGAGAACAGCTGGATAGATTGCCCAATGCCGGAAAAAGGGCACCCGTTGCCATCGTTCGACTTAACGACCAGCAAGATGGCGGACGATCGAAAAGTTCATCGCGTGCCACAGATCTAGAGACCCTTTTTTTGACTGTCGTCAAAAAAGGGTCTCTAGAACTGTGGCACGCGATGAACGTTTCGATCGTCCTGGTAGGTACCAGTCCTTCGTGCTGGTAGTTAAGTCGAGCGATGGCAACGGCTGCCCTTTTTTCAGCATTGGGAAAGGGTTGCGCCTCAAAGGGTTAACCAATATTCCACTCAGCGGGTTCGACTGTAAATGAATAAAAAATACATCTTTTTGTTTTCACGAGAAGAAAGATACTAAACATAGCAGACGCGTAAGCTAGCGTTCAAAAAGAAGACAATTTGGATATTTTTCTATCCTCTAAAAAAGAAAAAAAATGCTGTTTATTAAGAAAGACAATTTCTCAAATAATCAGTTTTTCCGTCACAGCAGCTTTCGAAAAAGACTCTGCGTTTTTAAAGTACCCCGCTCTAGAAATCAATCCTGCAATAAAATAACAAAACTATTTAACGAAGAAAGAAAAAAAAGTCAAAATCCCTTTAAGAGGGAGGGAGTCAATGACGAAAAGGAAATTCGAGAAAAGCAAAAAGTGAAAGTGGATAAAAATTCCGCTGCAAATTAGGAAAAGTAACTTGATTTACTGATTTCTTGTGTAATGGTGTATCTCAGATGAAACGTGTAACATTTCCGAATCAGACACTGTTACATCTTACGAGTGTTAAAAATGGTTTCAGGCAAATATAAGTAATGTCGAATGTTCCGGAACTTTCCGAGGTTGCTGTTTGTTATGCCTCTATGTCATTTCTATATATTTATTGAATGTGTAATGTTTCATCTTAAAAGACTTTTCTTTTGAATTGAGAATTATTAATGTTGTCTATATTTACGACTTTCAATAAAAACCATTATCTTTGAGATTGAAATAAAATATTTCTAATGTAACATATCGGATGAGTCCATTATAAGAAGATTCTACCATTCATGAGTCCTTTGGCGTAAATTGTACATTTTAATATTTCATTTTTTGTATTCATTTTAAATATTTTCTGCACAGTAAAAACAAATTGCTTGAAAATGCTGAAAATATACTGCCAAATGGGATGCCAGCATTATTTCCGTAAATTTCAGTAATTTTATTCCGTTAAATACCAGAAAAAGGTCCGTTTCAGAGCGGATCTGAGCCTGGATATGCGGAAATTGTCCTGTATTCAAATATAAACGAAGAATTTCCGTAAAATTTTGTGGAAAGTTACCCAGTAAATGTATGTTTAATTTTAAGAAAAAGAAATGAAAGAAGACACAGATAAAGGGCAATCATAAAAATAAGTCCCCAAAACCGAAGTCAGCCAAGAGATAGCGCCAATACATCCCGAGAATTAGAGAAAACCCTATGTTGAACATTGGGGTGACTCCAAACTCCCTACCTCGCTTTCTAATTAACCGATTTTGATGAAACAAAATGCATATTTTTATTATTTTATGCGTATAAAACGAATTTCAGATTCTACATAACACTCGAAGAGCAGGTCCAAAAATATTTGTCCAAAAATATTTGTCCAAATAATAGTCCAAAAATATTTGTAACATTATGTATACCACCGAAGTCTCCCCAAAACTACCGGAACTTTCTTTTCATGCAGTGGAACTCTAATTCTTTAGGGATTTGAATTTACGTAACGAAATACATTCAATCTACTTATGTAATACGCTAACGTATGCGGTACCAGAATCCACGATAATGTCCACGCTGCGAACGGCAAGAGCTAGATATAAACACGAGTGAACACTAACAACGCGTGTGCAAACATGCAAATGAACAGTTCAGCGACGTCCAATGGAGCAAGCCTATGTCACGCAGTAGCTAGATTACAAAACAACAAAAATCTGGAGGGACTCCACTCGACTTTCCGACACTTACGATTAAGATCGTTACCAAGCATTTAAATCAATTTTAATCGATGAATGATTCAAACAATTATACCAAATTGAAGCTCAATTGAATGCGCCGTTTAAATGCTAGCGCACTTTCCTCCCATAGGCCATAATGTAAAACAAATCTTTGTGGTAGCCCTGTAGAAAAACTATCAGTCCTATTCACACCAAACTCAACACCGGTCTTCCGACGTTGGTTTATAACATATATGCCCAATTGGAGCTTAATCGCATGTACCGTTTAAACGCGAGCGCACATTCAAAAATTTCCTCCCATAGGCCATAATGTAAAAGAAATCTTTGTCGTAGTCCTGTAGGAGAACTATACGTCCTGTACACACCAAAATCAATACCGGTCTTAGGATGGTGGTTTATAACATATATACCCAATTTGAGCTCAATCGAATGTACCGTTTATACGCTAGCGCACTTTCAAGAAATTCCCCCCATAGGCCATAATGTAAAAGAAATCTTTGTCGTAGCCCTGTAGAAAAACTATAAGTCCTATACACACCAAAATCAATACCGGTCTTGCGACGGTGGTTTATGACATATATATCCAATTTGAGCTCAATCGAATGCCCCGTTTAGGCGCTATCGTGTTCACTCACATACACACACGCATACATACATACATCTCGTAAAAATAGCATAAATGAATTCAGAAGACCTCAAAAGGTGTCAATACACCCAAATCTCAAAGTCGAATTTTTTCATGATTACAATACTTTCCTTACATGGTACATGTTCGGAAAGTAATAATGGATACATAAAATGCAACATCTATCGGACTTTTTCACTGCTTTATCCAATTTACGATACTTGGCGTATGAATCGCCCCTCAAAAAATGTCACCCTGCATTGGGCTAAAGCACATCTTAGCCATTGGCTCTTTCAACATCGGCTTTTAGGATGACACCCAAAATGTATAGCAACCCTAACTTAAATAAATAGAATATCAAATACTGTTAAAACAAAGAAACATAGTTTACATTGAAATGAGTCCAGAAATTGAGTCAGTACTGCACTGAGTATAAAGAACAATAAGGTATGGGGCCGCTAGTTCACCCATTTGTGCCTGGATATTTTTGCGACTTTCTTCGATTTTTACTGATAGCAGAAATAATAGATATATTTCTGATGTCAATTTCTTGAACAAGGGATGATTTCTTTTAAAATCATTATGCATAAAAATCGAAATATCAACATCCTACTGGGTCATGTTAAAATATTTTGTAGAGTTGAGGCTCAATACTCATGAATAAAAGCTAGGAGAAATAAATAACGTTTTTGACTAATAGCGAAAATGCCGTCCCAAAAAAGGGACACTAGGCATAAATGGGTTAATTAGATTTCACGTAAATCAGGTTAGGGGAAAGTTCTGATCTCAATGGGTAAATTGATTTTGACATGTTTCTGAGCTATTCTATCTTCTTATCACCTGCGAAAATTATCTAATTGGAATAGTTATCGCAGGCGACAAGTAATTGTTTCAAAATAATTGCCCTCACTCGATGAACAGCAAAGAAACAGGAGCTTCATTGATGAGGTTTTGTTAAAGAACTCATTAAATTTGATTTGAACGGTGACAGGGTCTTCTCGTATTTAAAAAGCTAATTAACTTGCACCTAAAACGAATGTTAAAAAAAAAATGTGGACCATCGATGTTAAAGGAAAAAAAAACCTCCTAATTGATTCATTGTACTAAGCTTAAATATAACATTTCATATTCATTAATAAATTTAAATAATACAAAAGTACTGCGGACGGAGTTATTGTGCTATTTAATCTTTAAAATTTAGCGATGCAAGACCATGAGAAAATAACAAGAAAAAAAAGCACTTTTTCTTTAGCATAAAGTTTTCTGTGTCTGTTATTGAGATGAAGGAAGCGCATTTAGGTCATTTTGTTCAGTGAAAATGGAAGGTGAGGATATTCGAAAATACAAGTGGAATCATATAGCTCATTAACTTGAAAAGG
Source organism: Cheiracanthium punctorium (assembly GCA_038373885.1). NCBI lineage: Eukaryota > Metazoa > Arthropoda > Arachnida > Araneae > Cheiracanthiidae > Cheiracanthium > Cheiracanthium punctorium. The sequence goes on from JAWZYV010016615.1 coordinate 20,673, forward strand.
AAGGTGCAGAAATTCTTTCACCCCCAAAAATATTGGGTTTAGTGGAAAGTAATGTCGTTTATTTCCCATTAAATTCAAACAAATAAATTTTTAACATCTTTTTGATGACAAAGAAATTTTGCCTGAAGAACTGATTAATTATTTTTATTTTACGTTTTAAGGAAGCAAAAAAAAAAAAAATTGAAACAACCGAAAATTGTCCGAAATTGCGAAAAACAGAATAATCCGTCCCCAAAAGAAACTATTTTTTAGTTTTCATCAGCAAGTTAGATTTTGAAAATCGTAGTTTTATAACGTTTGTTATTTATAATTTAAGAAACGCCATCTGAAGGATTGATATTGAAGATTTATCACTTTGACGTAATTTTTCTGCCATTCTCATTCAGTTTTCATTTTTTCAATAGATGTGGATTTTTAAAATGTTCCATGTGCATTAATTTTCGTCGTATTTCCTTCAAATTTCTACTGCATGTTTAGAATGATAGTATGAGTTTAAATTCGTCTGTTTTTCTGTAACTAATCAAGTACGATTTTTTTTAAAGAAAACCAACACCAAATTACTTCACAATAACGAAAAATTATTGCCATTCTATAGTTTAAGTTGAGTGACCCCCTATCATATCACCAAATTTTATTTCATTCGCTTCAGTCACTTTTACGTGATGTCCGAATAAACAAGTAATATTTTTAAAAAAGATTAAAGTTAATTCCTACTTAGGTCAACAAATAAAAATTGGCGAAATATTGCCAAATTTGTCGCCAAAAATAGTATCGCATTTCGCATAACTCTAAAACTTGTGCCTCCCTCAAGTATTACGCCAAAATTTGTCGATATTTCGGCAAAACTCGCCAGCGTCGACGAAAAATGGCGAGATTTTGAGCATGGACAAAACAATGACTGACTATTGACAAATTAAGCGATATTTTGCCAAAACTCACCAAGGACGAAGACAAATGGCGATATTTTGGCGATAAACCAAATGACTGACTATCGCCAAATTTGGCGACATTTTAGCAAAACTCGCCAAGATCGATGACAAATGGCGTGATTTTTGGCATAGACCAAACAATGACTGACTGCAGATGTAATATATTGAAGATGTCCATAGATACTAATCTATTTAAATTCTATTGGGTCGTCCTGTCAATAAACTTTCCAGTAGATTGAAACCAAAATTCGAGATGCACAACTAGATGTTATGGCAATCTTATACATGAAATTTTAACATTCTACGACTAAATAGTTTTTGAGATTTGAGAGTAAAATACATGCACACGTACGAAAGTCGCCAAGCTGGCGACTTTTGGCGTAATTCTTAAGGGAGCCACGTGACCGTGGTTGGACCATTACCTTACTATAGGGTAGAATGGTATTGTACTTGAAATTGAGAATATCCCTAAACTGCCATTGACCGTAAAGTGTTGGAAATCTTTTGAGTGTTCCTGTAGCAGCACTATAAATGATAAAGACACTTTTTTCGATGGAAAAATTCCTTTTGTAACCCATAACAGCATATATCACTTGTGAGTCGTTTGAACTAGCCTAATACCTCTAAAATATACTTTAATGAATTTCTGCCCATAGAGCGTAATGTATTGAAAATTTTTGGGCGGCCCTGTAGATAAACTATCCTAAACTATCGAATGGGACCGATATGGCAGGTGCACAACTAGATGTGACAACAATCCTGAATATAAAGTTTCAACATTCTACATCTAATAGTTTTTGAGATATGCGAGTTTAATGAATTTCGGCCCATAGAGCGTAATGTATTTCGAATCTTTTGGGCGATCCTGTAGATAAATTATCCAGTCGATTGGAACCCAAACTGTATTAACATCCAGTGTCATGCACTAAAAGTCTAAAAAAATTTACTTGAACTCGAGTGGATGAATAAAAAAGTATTTTATTAACGATTGAAAATTTTTACAAGATAAATATAGGAAGAGTGTGAGCTAATAATAGGAATTGAAAAAAGCGTCACTCACAAAAGGACAGACAGATAAACATTTTTTACTGTTGTACTGGGATCCCAAATGCTTAAAACGGATAGAAATCGCATTTTTTTTAATACCAAGTAGTGTACAGGCAAAGTGTAATTTTATTTATCTAGATACATAAAAGTTCCCATTCCGTCATTGAAACAAGAATCACTTCAAACTTTAGTCATTTCATTCCGCGTCGAACCCGTCTAGTGGTTAGAACGTTTGCCTATCACACCTTTGGTCTACGGTTCGATAGCAGCCGCGGAAGCTAAGAGGACGCAGTTAAACTCGAACTTCTTTCGTATGATAAGAGGTGGCAGCACTAGAATTCAAAGAAAGGAGGAAGAAACCTCAGGAGACGACGTAGCTGTGACGTCACAGTCCACTTTCCCCCTATATGTATCTGAGCGTGACGGTTACGCTCAAGCGTGATGGTCACGCGAATTCAGTGCTTTTTCTCCATCCCCAAAATGCCCAACGCGCCTAAAGAACTTTTCTCTTCAAAAATCCAGATTCGACGTTCATTGTTCCCTGAAAGCATAATTTTTTTTTCTTTCAGTCAATCTATTTGAAAAGGGTGAGGGTGGCGAGGACAAATTACTAAATGATCTGAAACTGGTTTTTTGGGAACAGTGAAACCTCTCCGAGCGCCCACTCCTCGAAACGGCCAATTTTACATGGCACAAATTTTTCGGCTTATAGACCTAATGTTAAAATATCCTCTTTCAACGGCCACCCGACTCCCTCTAAACGGCCACCGTGTGGGATCTCCAATCTCATTTTTCGGGAATTTCTACTCACTCCCTGCTTCAATTTTGAGCGGGAAAAACTCAAGGTCAGGTTTATGGTCGAATATAAGACCCAGGAATAACTTGCGAAGTAAATTCCCACGGTACGCCCTGACACAAACAGTAGGGAAGAGTGGCCCAAAACGGGTAGGTCGCCCAAAGCGGGTAGGCATTCGTATGCTGCCGCATAGTGCGCATGCGCTAATATCGACATGTGCCGTGAGTCAGGGGTCGCGCTGGCTTTTTTTAAAGTTTCGGCAATCCATTCGCCAAATTAGATTTTGCCGGACATCATTAAAAAAATGCAATTTCCAATATTTTCGCCAAATCGTATTTTCTTTCGCCAAACTAACTTTATTATCGCAATTTGCGACACTGGCGATCGACAGTCAGGCACGTATCCAAAAAAACATTTTTTTTTTGGAGGGGAGTCCTAAAAGTTAGGGGGGGTCCAAACAGTAAAAAAGGCAGAATTTTACACAAAAATACTACATCATTAGCCATTTAGTAACAAAAATCTAAATTTCGGGGGGGGGGGGGGGCGTTCGGACCCCTGGACCTCCACCCTAAATACGTCCTTCTCGACAGCGCGACCCCTGCCGTGAGTACCCGAACCCTCCCGAGTTTCATCCAGTCCCAACGGTCCACCTGCGTAGCAACTTGGCTTAACGAGACACAAAAGAAAATAATTGGGGAATTCGTTAAAAAAAACTGAAGGTATGTAATTCTTGAATAGTCGAAAAGCAGCTTATTATTTTTATTGCCAGTATTACTACATTATTTTGATGCTATCTTTATATATAAAAATCCTCTGTTCTTGTGTATGTGACTGAACTCCTCCTAAACGGCTGAACGGATTTTTATGAAATTCTGTGTGCGTGATTATGTTGATTCGACAATGGTTTAGATTCACAATTGGATCCCGTAGGCAGAGCTGAAATTGCGTTACGACGAAATAGCACGTTATAAAACGCCAAATTGCTTCATTATTGCTAATATATCATCAACAACAATGAAGCAATTTGGCGTATTCTCGATTTTCACATACACGAAAGATATCCTGCGGTTTTACATTTGACCGTGCATCTTGAAAATGAACAGCGTGTTTATTTCAGTAAACAGACTGCTCCACAACGAGCATTAACGGCCCCAAAACTACACTAGCTGAGATTATCAAACTATGCAGCCTAAACTGAAAAATGACCATTTAGATTGCCATGTTTGGCGAGTTCTCCAGCATAAAATGATTTACACCTTTTAAACGAAATTCAGAGTAGTGTGCGTTTGAAAAACACGAAACAGTGAGGAAAGTTTGTATGTTTTACGCCACATTAAAAGCACGAGGAAGAATTGTGTGTAAATGTGTTTCTTAAAGTTGATATATTTCCAAATTGCAAATAAGATCACTTGGGTAACACGAGCATAAAATTTCAAATGATGCCTTTTTTCAAACTGATATAAATAGCTGTATTCATTAGGTGGTTTTCTTCTGGGTTTGTTTATTTTGTTGTTATTACAACGCAAGAGCGATCTGCCTAGGATGGGGGGCCTTGATCGGAACACTTTCCAAGGAGTTTTAAAGCGTATCTATAGCGTATCCACGTTTCAACTGGAAAAAACCGACCAAAACTCTACACCGTTAAATCGACATCCAAGTGATGGGTCCTAAACCCAGGACCTTTACACTTCAGCGGTGTACAATTTTTTAGTGTCACACACCCATGTGTTTTCTCCTGGAAGTATTTTCATCAAAACGGTCCAGATTGTTACAGCTTGAAATTTTCGTATTTAAGACGTGTGTACAGGACAACGTCTGTCGGGTCCGCTAGTGTACCTATAAAGTACCATGATGATTCTGGGTTACTTTATTTTTTTATTTGAGGTTATTATTCTTCAAGTAAAAAGGTGCTTTCGGGCAAAGCGGGTATCTGCCGGGTAGATACCCGATTTGCCCTGATACATTTTAATCCTAACTTTTTTACATTTTGTTACAGATGGTTAATAAATACAAAAGGAAGACAAATCAAGCAGCCTGGTGGGGAAGTAGCAATGAAAAATGCTATGAAAAATTCCGAAACAACTTCGGTTTCGGCAGACCTTTAATAAGGCTGATAAGATAAGTCAAAAATTGTTCTATGAAAGTTATTTTTAATGAAAATTATAAGTTCAGTTAAAGTTTCAATAGTAACCCTTAAGAAAATTAATATGTACTCAGATTTGTAAAGTATATTCTACTTACCCGCTTTGCCCGAACGGCTTACTCGCTTTAGGCTTAATTGTAGGTTAAAGTGGGTTTATTAAGCATTTTTTATTTTTGATAATAAACAATTATTATAATAAAATAACTCAATACTCATTTTTTGTTTTGAAGTTTAAGATCCTTCCTAAGAAATAAATCAATCATGTTGGTAATAAAAGCCCCAAAACTACTATTTTTGGATATTTATCGTTAACTACCCACTATAGGCCACTCTCCCCTATATTTGTTTATATAAGCGTTTTTACAAATGAATTTTTGTGCCTTTCAGGCGCTAATTCCGTCCCGGATGAGGAATTTCCCGATGCTTGTAATGGCGAGCAAGCTAAACTTTCAACACAAGCGACTTTAGGGAAAATCGATAAAATTATTGGAAATTTCGAAGTGGTTACAAAGGGATCGGTTAGAGATCCACTCTTTAAAGTAAGAAACGAACTTGAAAAAATGGTCGTTTCAGAGAAAAGCAAAAACTTGAAACAGACACAAATTGTATCCTTTTTCCAAAAAATGCAAGGAAGCATTAAATTCCAAGAAAGCATTAAATAAAATACTATTTTCTCTTTAGATAAGTTTTAAATTTCAAGGAATATGTGTCAGACTTGTTTATATTACGCATAGCAATTATCTCATAATAGTAAATAAAACCCTTCAGACCGGCCAAATATTCCCGGTACCTTGGGGTGGCCGCTCAGAGAGGTTTCACTATATTCGAGTGAGTTATATTTTACAACAAGAATTTTAGCTATGAGAGTTTAATGAATTTCGGCTCCATGGGCTGTGCCCGGCTGTGCCATGCTGTGCCCGGCACTCCATCTGTCATCAAAAAAAGGGTCTCTAGATCTGTGGTACACGATGAACGTTTCGATCGTCCGCCATCTTGCTGGTAGTTAAGTCGAGCGATGGCAACGGCCGCCCTTTTTTCAGCATTGGGAAAGGGTTGCGCCTCAAAGGGTTAATACACACAGTGGCGTTGCAACTAGGGAATGCAATCCCGATCCCGCGGGAACGGGATCCTGCGGGATCCCGCACAAACATTTGCGGGATTAGTCCCGCGGGTTACGATACTAATCACGCGGGATTGACACTGAGAAATAAATTAATTTGTATTACAATTTCACGCTGCCTCCCCATCAATAGACCATCAAAATTTTGCATATTTATGTCTCTTATTTAACAATAAACGAGTCAATAACTACAAATTTTAATTTAAATTTTTATTATTATTATATTTTTAATTATCTTACAATGGGAGTCTGGTTCAAACATCTAAATCTAGACATCGTAATCTATATTTTTCGCAAACTTATTTCAGCTCATTCCAAAGGAACTGAAATATTTCATACTAATTTATCTCTTAGCGAACAGTCACGAATTAATTATAAATAGTTTTCATTCTTTTTAATTCACAATTTTAATTATTTTACAAAAATTAAATCTAGACTAGGAAATGATTAATTGGATTTGCTTGAATTTGTACGTTCGTTTTTCAGCAACTAAGAAAATAACGTAAGTATGTGAATGCATATATAAATTGTATGTTTCTGTAAATTCCCCATTTTTAGCAGCTAACATAAGACATAACTTAGTATATTCTTCTGAATATGATGATTATAATTTACATACTTCTGTAAGTTATTGTATAAATTATATCACAAGATTAATTATTTTTGCTAAGCTAAACTTCATAGTGCTTAAAATCTTGCAATTTCTTTTTTGCAATTTTTCTCGGTTGAAATGACGTCCTAGCTAAATGAACTGTCAATCCCGCGGTGTCAATAAATCTCAATCCCGAAATCCCGCAAGACGAAAAACAGTGCGGGATTGCATTCCCTAGTTGCAACCTCCTAAATAGTCAACCTGGATATGAAGTACAGTAAAATATTGTTAGAAATATTACATTTTTAAAATCTTGCGGCTACTTTAACCAGGGAAAAAAATTATAAGAGGCACTGAAAGCAAAATCACTTGCTCCTGCTTGATATCTGATGAGGTTATAGTTCAATATAATAATTCAATATCGAGAATTTCATGTTGTAAAAGAATTTTTTAAAAAATGGTACATACGTGGCACCTATACTTATCACATTTTCAATATTGTTTCAATTAGGCAACGCCTACAACAATGTTGCCGTCGCATTGCAGACTGGTAAGAAGCCGACCTAGATATAAGGTACAGTAGAGTAATGTTACAAATATTATATATTTAAAATATTGTGGCTATTTTTAAGATTTTGCTACATACCTTTTTGGTATAAAAATATCACTTTCTCATTGTTGCTTCAGTTAGGTAACGCCTACAGCAAAGCACATGTATTTAATACACGCCTTCGTATTGCAGCCTGCTAAGAAGTCAACCTAAATATCAGGTACAGCGTCTTCTAAAAGAAGACGTTGTACGTGATTCAAAATATATTGTCAGAAATACCTTGTACAAATTGATCAAATTGTCACTGTTCTTTCAGTTAGGTAACGCCTACAGCAAAGTACGTGTATTTAATACCCGCCTTCGTATTGCAGCCTGCTAAGAAGTCGACCTAAATATCAGGTACAGCGTCTTCTAAAGGAAGACCTTGTACGCGATTCAAAATATATTGGCACACATCCCTGGTACATATTGATCAAATTCTCCCTGTTCTTTCAGTAAGGTAACGCCTACAGCAAATTACATGTATTTAATACACGCCTTCGTATTGCAGCCTGCTAAGAAGTCGACCTAAATATCAGGTACAGCGTCTTCTAAAAGAAGACCTTGTACGCGATTCAAAATATATTGTCTGAAATCCCTGGTACATATTGATCAAATTCTCACTGTTCTTTCAGTTAGGTAACGCCTACAGAAAAGTACGTGTATTTAATACCCGCTTTCGTATTGCAGCCTGCTAAGAATTCGACCTAAACATCAGGTACAACGTCTTCTAAAAGAAGACGTTGTACGCAATTAAAAATATATTGTCACACATCCTTGGTACATATTGATCAAATTCTCAATGTTCTTTCAGTTTGGTAACGCCTACAGCAAAATACATGTATTAATACATGCCTTCGTATTGCAGCCTACTAAGAAGCGACGTAAATATCATGTGCAGCGTCTTCTAAAAGAAGACGTTGTACGTGATTCAAAATATATTGTCACACATCCCTGGTACATATTGATCAAATTCTCACTGTTCTTTCAGTTTGGTAACGCCTACAGCAAAATACATGTATTTAATACATGCCTTCGTGTTGCAGCCTACTAAGAAACGACGTAAAAATCAGGTGCAGCGTCTTCTAAATGAAGACGTTGTACGCGATTCAAAATATATTGTCACACATCCTTGGTACATATTGATCAAATTCTCAATGTTCTTTCAGTCTGGTAACGCCTACAGCAAAATACATGTATTTAATACATGCCTTCGTATTGCAGCCTACTAAGAAGCGACGTAAATATCATGTGCAGCGTCTTCTAAAAGAAGACGTTGTACGCGATTCAAAATATATTGTCACACATCCTTGGTACATATTGATCAAATTCTCAATGTTCTTTCAGTTTGGTAACGCCTACAGCAAAATACATGTATTTAATACATGCCTTCGTATTGCAGCCTACTAAGAAGCGACGTAAATATCATGTGCAGCGTCTTCTAAAAGAAGACGTTGTACGCGATTCAAAATATATTGTCACACATCCCTGGTACATATTGATCAAATTCTCACTGTTCTTTCAGTTAGGGAACGCCTACAGCAAATAACATTTATTTAATACACACCGTCGGATTGTAGCCTGCTAAAAAGTCGACCTAGATATGAGATGCAATAAAACAATGTACAAATATTATATCAGGTTGTAACGAAAGTTTTCCGCCATATCTGCCTGAAAAACTAACTCCTTAGATAACTGTTTTTGAACTTTCGGTACCAAATCTGCACAGTGTTACATGATACAACAATAGTACTTAAAGCTGTACTCATAATTCGTTGATATTCTGTAGCTGACTTTTTGCAACACAACTGGAAGTCAATGATGGTTCTAATCCTCTAGAGTGATAGTTCCATTTGAGACACCTTATACTTAATGATAACTATATTATTTACAGATTTCACAACACTTATAAAGTAAGCCTCTTTCTTTCAAATGGTAAAAATCGTTTGACAAAATATGAGCCAATACGCCAACGAGAACTGTGTGCTGACGATGTTTGCGGTGGCAGGAAACTTTCGTTACAACCTAATAATTTTAAAATTCGCTTGTATTTTTATGACATATTGAACGAACTTACTTTTGTAATTAAAAATAGTATTTATTTATTATTTATTTTTTAGGCCCTTTTTGCTGTTGAAAATTGGATTATATGTAGAACAACGTGTTTTTCTTATATTTATGATGTTCTCTCACGCAAAGTTGGAATATAATGTAACCCCCCCACCCAATAACACTGTTGGTCTGTAAACTAAATACTGAAGCGTTAGTCTAAGAAGCTCTTACTAAAAACATAGTAGTATTTTACTTGTACTGTCTTTATATTGTGAATATTTCTATACATTTAGATACTTTCCCATTAAATAAAAAATAAAATCCCGACATTAAAAAAGATTCTATGACATGAAAGCCCGCCAGTGTTCAAGTTATCAGATGGACGCTCGGGACAAAGAAGAGAACAAGAACTAATGTTACCTTTATGTTTATGTGCTGCCCTACGAGACAGGGCAGCAACAATATTTCTAGATATCGCCGACATCGGACTACCGTTGTGACTCATGACTGAAAATTTTAAACACAGATAATTTCATACTACTTTTGTGGTGTTTTACGTTAAAATGTGCTCAAATTTTATTAACAAATGTGTGCTGTTACAAATGTTATATATTTAAAATCTTGCTTCTATCTCTATGCATGTTGCATGAACTTACTTTTTGTAAGTAAAAATAGTAAGAATTTTTTTTAAGCGGAGCTTTTTGCTGTTGAAAATTGGATCGTATGTAGAACAGCATTTCTCTTTTTTTATATTTATAAAGTTCTTTAACGCAAAAGTGGAATGTATTTGTATCCTATTCTGTGTTAAATTTTCTCCAATCTTTATAAGAACAAAAGTTCTATATTTCTAAGAAAGGAAACGAAGTTTATTTTCTCGCTGAAACATTTTCTGTCTCCAAATCATCTTCTTATTGCAAAGAGTAAAAGGCAGTCCCTTAGTATGTTGGTCTATAAACTAAATACTCAAGTGTCAGTGTAGGAAGCTCTTGCTAAGGACATAGTAGATTTTACTTTTTATATTGTCTTTATGAATATTTCTATGCATTCAGACAAGTTCCCATTAAGAAAAGTGAAGTATTTTTTATCATTTCGACTTTTAAGATTTCAATGAAGAAATTTCGCCGGAATATTGCAGTGCAAGGAACAGTGTAGCTTTCTATTAGAGAAAAAAGTTTAAGAATCGGTTCAGTAGTTACAGAGGTTCCCATTGAGCATATTGTACTAGAATTATTTTGAGTGATCCACTAAAATAAATATCTATGCTATACGTATGAAAGGTAACGTATAATACTCAGGAATATTGTAGTTTTAGTGACTTTACAATCATTGCAAGAATTAATTACTGTCGCAACGACTTTAATTCTTCCAAGAATACCCAACAAAAACTGGTGTTAAAACGTAAAAACAATTTAAAAAAACGCACATAGAAAAGGTGCTTATCGACAGAATGATCCTTTATATAGTACAAAAGATTAATCTTCTATCTTAGTTATATTTTTTCTACTAGCGTGGATGGTGGAACTTTCCACAAGTGAAGAACGGCAGACATTTTGTACCACCCGAAATGATCATATTGTCAATAAGTACCTTTCTTATGTACGGTATTTTTTAAATATTATTTCTAAAATCTTCTACAAGTTTCAAAACAGGCCAAGACAATGTTTTTTGTTCTTCGTATCAAAATTTAATTTCCATTGTTGTCAAAGGTAGAACAAAATATTAAGTGCAAACATGCAAAAGACAATTTTGCGCGAATGATTCATTTGGCATTAATTAATTTAGTTATTACACTAACATAAACAGATTTAACTAAGATCGATTGATTGATAGGTACAGAATCTCAAAAGTTGTCAAGTTTGTTTACTTTTGGAGATTTATCGCTAAATTTTGAGCAAAAAAATAAGTTCCCAAAACTGACACCAGCTTGGTGAGCAGTTGGCTGACACAGCCAGCTGCGTCAAAAAAGGGTCTCTAGATCTGTGGCACGCTATGAACGTTTCGATCGTCCGCCATCTTGCTGGTAGTTAAGTCGAGCGATGGCAACGGCATCCCTTTTTTCAGCATGGGGCAATCTATCCAGCTGTTCTCGCATTCTTCCATTTTTCAGCAGATGTCAGTTCTGTTAAAAAGAATCGTGACAATTTTTTTACCGGAAATGACGTGCTAAAAAGTAAAGGATTCTCGTGGGGCTATATCACCCGCAACAATTTTAATAGAAATCAAATCTATTCTTCGTGACTGGCAACAGTCAAAACGTCAGAGTTTGGTGTTCCTACAACGGGAACACTGCGCGTTAAAGGGTTAATATGTTAATGCCTCGTTCTTTGTGTGGTGTTACATGAAATGTGCTTTGTAGGTTGTAAGTCTACGTAAGAGGGGGCTCCCAATGAAGCTTTTGCCCTGGAGGCCCTAGTCTCTGTAGATCGGCCTCGGCTTTCGTCATTGGGTTAGGCTGATTCAAATTCATTGTACTGGAATTGGTTGACGAAAATTTCATTTTAACCCACTGATGCCCAACTACTGAAAGAAACAGTTTTCAGTGAAAGGAAACGTAGGAATTTTTAAACGTACAAGATATTGAACACGCCCTTCACTTCAGGCAGTGGCAGATCCAAGGGAGGATCTAAGGTGTTCAGCACTTCCAAAAGACATTGCTCCAGTGTAACGCATTGCTTCCTCATTGTACACACTGTTTAGGTGAAGTAAGCTTGTTTTATAAATTAGACCTTGACCGAAACAATTAGCCTCTCCCAAACAAAATTTCTGCATCTGTCACTGCCTCCAGGGTCGTAGCCAGGGGGGTAATATCGAGATGTAACGCCAAACCCCCTCGTAAATTTCTTATTAGCATGAGTTTTTAGATTTTAATAAATTACCTTTGTATACAGAGACCTGCATTAGGATGAAGCTAAAAAACACTTTTTTTTTAAATTCGTCTTGCCTGAGTCATTAAATGGAGCGAAATTGATTAGAACAAATTGTCTTGAAATTTCAGCTCAAAATATTACCCTCTTTAGGTACCACACCTCCAGCGAATATATTTCTAGTGTCTTTTTTAAATAGTCTTTAATAGATTTCTATTAAAATAGTAATGTTTAATTAACTGATTGAATAATGAATACTCCGATATTCCCGTTCTATCAAGAACAACGGCTAGTTTTGGCAAATGACACTCTCATTGGATCTGAGTCATCATTTTCAGAGGCATCTTCGAATGCGGAATCTGATCCTAAGAAGACGTGTGCTTCTAAAACTACAATTTACAGCACTGTCATGTGGCAATAACGTATTAATAAAGCAATTTGATGATTAAAACATACTTAACTATTCAATTAATGAATAAAACTTTGTTAGTTTAATAGAAATACACTAGAAGTATATTAGCTTGAGCTGAGCTGGAAGCTGAAGATGTCACTATTTTGAGCTGAAATTTGGAGTCAATTTAGTCTAATGAATTTTGCACCAATGAATAACTCAGGCAGTTTGAATTTCGAGAGAAAGTTTTTTTTTCGCTCTACCCTAGCCTGCATTTTATATCCTGAAAAAAAAAAATTCTGTCTACGTTTCTTTGCGTTCTCACAGATAATTAGTTCCACTTCTAGAAATAGAAACGTTCGTTATGAATAATAAACCTTTTAACGTTTTTATGTAAGCCTATTCGTTTGAGTTAGCTTAAGTTTACGCGTTATAAAACGGATTCATAAAAAAAAAACCATAAAATTGGCGGTCTTTTCTTTTGGGGCAACGCCTTCAGAAAGGAATCGAATTTCTCTTTGGACCTATCCTTCTCTTATTATAAAAATGAAAACGTGAATTTTCATTCACTTTTGCCTTGTTTTTATGTAAAGCTGAAGGTAGTTTATATTTTAAAAACTGACCTATCCCTTTCCCCTTCCGCTTATAAATACAGGATGGTTTATATAATTCCAAACCAATCACCCAAGGGGGAAAAAAAATAGTAAAAGAGGCGGTCTTTTCTTTTGGGGCAACGCCTTCAGAAAGGAATCTAGCATTCTGTCTGGACCGGTCCTTCCTTTATTATCAGCATGAAAGCGTGAATTTTCATGGATGGTCCAAACAGTGGAAAAGACAGAATTTTCCACAAAAAATTTTGTCATTATAATTTTGTTAAGATAAATCGATTTTCTTTTAGGGGAGGGTTAAAGTGGCCATCTTTCTTAATTCCAAACTCAGTGCACCCACGTAAGCCGGTGAAATTTATGAAAATCAGTTTTAAACTTCAAATTCATCTTTAATGCAAATCTACACTCAGCAAGTTATATAACACCGGCAATCACACATATACATATTTACTTGCGCAGATTTCAATTTTTTACAATTCTTTGTGTGTGTGTGTGGGGGGGGAAATAAGTGTCCTCCCATTTCGTGTTTTTTTAACAAAAAACGGCTGGACTGCTTTTAAATACGGGACAAAGTCTCAAAATATGGGACTGTCAGATACAATGCGGGACGGTTGGTCACTTTAGGCAGGGGAGGGGAGGGAGAGGTCCTGGACCACTCCTCCGGGTATATTTCTATGACACTGAACAACTATTTTTTAGAAAATTGGGAAAAAAACATGTCTATTGTATTTCCACCGATGAAGATATTTCAAAAACTTTGTCTAATTTAACAAAATTCTGTTTTCTGTTAAATTTAATTAATATTTTCGTATCTTTGCTGTTATTTCTTGAAGTCGGGTAGGTTTTTTTTTCTTTTTTTTTAAATTGGGTTATTACTTGTCATTCAGTACTACCTGAAATATCTAGAATAATCAGACCCTTTTTTTTCCCACAGTAGCCTACGATGGGACATATATATATTCCAAACAAGAAATGCCGTATTATATTGTGGACATATATATATTGTGGACATGCATAATCCACAAACAAATCCACTTCTTGTTTGCGATTTACGTTAAAAAGTTCGTCAACCCTTTCAGTACACGCTTATTTTTTTTTATTGATTTATTTTACAGTGGAACTTATCGGAGGCGACCACCTTCCGCGCTGGGAAAAATCGGCCGTTAAGAGAATGGGTCGCTCATAGAAATGTAAACTTTCGATAGCCAAAAAAGGGCTAAAAAGATATTGTTTGTGCTGTGTTATTTATGAAGCTGCATACTTATGCATATAAGTAATCACACAAAAATATTTTGTTCATTAAAATGGTTTGTAAGTAGTCTACTATGATTTGCTTCTAGATTTAAGCAGAAGCAAAAAGAGAAAAAACAAATAGAATGAGAAACACAACAGCAGAAGAAAAAATTCAATTCTTATCATCATGCAGACAAATCTGTTTTTTTTTTCCTGTGAACTTTAAAATGTGGATAAACAAATACAACCAAGAGAAGGGCAAAAAGTGGTCATAATCGCTTGCGGGCGGAAGGGGTTGTGAAATTGTGTGGATCATAGCACGCCCTGCAAACCGCGGACCACACAAACACTTGGGAAGGAAAACGTATTTATAAAAGCATAAACCATTATTTTAAAATTTTCTGGTGGTCTTTGAAAGCCATTCATATGCTTGTACAGGGTGATTGAACAGATCTCTTGCTAAAGGGGGGGGGGGGGTAGGGGGGAGTCTCCTTTCAACGCCCAGCAAAATTCTATTAAACTTGGCAAAATTAGATACCTAGTAAACAAAATTGGTTAAAAAAAAAAAAAAAAAAAAAAAAAAACGAAAGCGATTTCTGTTTCTGGTACTCTTGCCAAAATTACGTATCCAGTAATTTATCCAGTTGGCAAAAGTAAAAAGTTAGTAATAGATTTGATAAAAAAAAAATAACTAAGTTGGTAAAAACCGATATTTGACATGGCAGTTTATCGACATCTCACCCTCCTCCTAAAAATGTCTTTGCAATGGCTCTGGATTCAAAACTTTATGTCAGAAATGGAAAGGCTGACAGAGGAGACCAACACGATTTACATCCCTACTAGCAATTTTGCTCGGGCCGTTATCGCCTGGCTGCGTGGCCGGTGGTAGCCCGAGCAAAATTGCTAGTAGGGATGTACCTCAGCGTTTTTGTACATGATTAATAGTTTAACTTAAAACTTTTGTAATATTTTTGAAACATCCTTTTTATGACAAATTGTACGGCATTTCTTGTTTGATTTACAATTTCGAAATTTTTTTTTTTTTTTTTTTTTTATGGACAAAGAGGATACTTCATTTTAATTAACTGTAACTGATATTTTGAACCGTATGAAATAAGAATTTTAGAAAATTTTATAAATATATATTTAAATGCTTCATGTTTATTGTATATTTACTTACAATAAAATGACTGCATTAGTTAGCGATACTATATTTTTATTTGAATTCTAACTTTTAAAAATTTTTTGATTTTGCGCTTAATAAAAATAAATGTAATATGTATTAAACTAAATACTCTTACTTTCAAAATTGCCGAATAGTCGTAGTGATGTGTGTGGAAATTAAATTAAGAAAAAAACCTGTCTTCAAATTTATTCAGTAGTAATCACTCTTTCTAATAACTTGCGTGTCAGTAAAATTGAGAGTATTGCTTTTCCCTGGAAAAGGTAGTGAATAATAGATTTTCTTTCAATGCATGATGTTCAGACAAAACATTTTTAAAAATTTACTTAATTTGTTAACTGTTCAATGTTCTTTTGTTATTTATTGCTATTATTTTTATTTATTGGCTAACAATGTTTAGTCATTGGGCGTGACCTATAATACTGTTGGATGTAACCATTGGAGGTGCTATCGGATTCGACCCCTCCCGGTCACTTTCTCCCATACATTTTAAGTGGGATAAGGATTTTACGGATTTTTAAGGAAAAACGCCTGCACTATGATACGGTTTTAATACGTAGCATTTTAATGCGTATTTAAAATATAAAATTGCTTCAGATTTATCTTTTTTTTTCGGTCATGAACGTGATTCCAAATAAAACTGCGATTTATTTTTTAAATGAGAGTCACATTTATCCATTTTTACCTTTCCTTTTTAAATTTTCGGTTTAGACTAAAGAATAGTTTATTAGCCGCAAAAATTGAATTTATTGTCATCGGGTTATAAATGATGTCAGCAAAAGTAACCTTCGTTAAACATGATAATGTACCTTGTATGTACGAAAGTGTTTGGAAAGCCACATTCGAAGTCGCTTCTCTTGCTTCGATATGTTTACTGTAGCGAAAACGGGCCCCAAATGGACTTTTGAACCTTTTGCTAAGCCACTTACCGAAATCCTCCTATTTTTGTCTTTATATTTACAATTTGCTGTGTGTGGCCCTTGATGAGAGTCGCAGCGATTGTAAATATTTCAAATTTCTAGTGCTTTTGTCATTGGTTTATTTTACTTTTGCTATTTAAAATTCCATCGTTTTATGATACACATTAGCAGTAATTCTAAGGTTCATCATTTTTATGGATATTTGTTATTGTACTTGTATATATGTGTATAGGGATTTTCCCGTCGATTTGAAACACTTTAACATCTATTTATATACGTATATATATGTCTCATTAGGTGTTTCGGGAGTTGTGTCGTGGAACCGGTGGTAAGGCGAGGGTGAGGCATGGCTGTTGAGGTCTCCGGGATGGCTCGGGACTCTGAGCCGCTATTGCGGGAGTGCTGTGTAGTCGTGAACCAGAGGGAGAGGCATTCGTGGCACATTCTCGGCGTGGAGTACTAAGCGAGGCGTTGACGGGCAGACAGGCGATGCGGCGCGACTGGGTAAAGACTCTGGCTTAGAGCCGACCCCGGCCGTCCGCTGTTTGTAGTCGTAGTCGGGCCAAGCATGGAAGAAATAAGACGGACTCCAAGTACGATTACATGATTTTATTTGACGACTGGGTACATCTTATCTTAGCAGTTGCGTCACGGGGAAATCTGCTCCTGATCCGTCGCAGGTCCTTATAAAAGCTCTGGACGTCATGACACATGACCTCAAACGCGTTGCAACCATTGGCTAAAAGCTGAAACTGGGAAGCTGTTTTCCCAGGGTTTGTTATGACTTTCAAGACGCCTATGTGGCTGGCTGCCGGGACCGTCTACAAAGTTACAAAGGAATTGCAAGGGACCGTGTATTAATTGCAGTTTTTGAACCCGGATTTCTTTGTTCCAGCTAGATTAAACTGCGTAGTTCCAGAAATATGAGATTTTCATAGGCTTTTGACTTGTAATGTTACATATATATATATATATATATATATACACACACACACACACACACACACACACACACACAAGGGCGGATCCAGAAACTTTTTTCGGAGGGGACTCAAATCATGAATACTCATTTTAGCTAGTGTAAAGCCCACTTAATATTGGGGAAAGCCCCAATTATCTAGTGTAAATATATTTTTCTCGGAGGGGGCGCGCCCAATGCGCCCTCCACCTGGATCCGCCTTTGTACACACACATATGTATATATATTATATGTGTATATATATAGATATGTATGTATGTATGTGTTATTATTAGCGTATTCATGCTCCTTCATCATGCGGAAACACAATGCAAAATTCTATTTATTTATCTTTTGGGGATTCTTCTTTTCTTTTTCCCAGTGTTTATCAAGAGAACTCTTATGCTTCATTTATTGGAGTGACCGTGGAATGTGCTGACAACGTTGCCAGATATTGACGTCCACTCATTTGTAAAATCTCCAGCACAAGCAAACAGAGACAGCGAATAAAGTAAGGAAAAGAAATCATCACGATGTAGTAAGGGTTTTGCAGCTTGAAAATTTTACCCTTGGACAAGAGGGTTCATCTACGAAAGTTGTAGAAAAAAATACCTAGGTTGCCGGGTGGATTGAAACAATAAACTTATAATAAAAATAATAAGTCTGGAAGAATTACGGATTATAACTAGCATCTAGAGTTCTAGTTATTTTAAAAAATAAAAGACAGCCTTGAAACAAACAGCTGTTTATACCAGGGTTTCCCAAAAAATGTAGTAACATATTTTAATTCTTTATTAAGGGCAGTGTAAATTGAAAAAAAAAATGTTCGAAATAAGGTAAGGGGGGAAAAATAAGAAAATCTGAAACACTTTCACATTTTAAATACGCAATAAAGTGCTATACATAAAAGCGTATCATAATTTATGCATTTCTTTTCTTATTCCATTAAGTTTGAAAGTGCATCATTATTCATGAGTGTGCCGTATTTTTCTTCCTTGTCTCACAAAACACTTCTTTGGAATCGAGATCTATCTTAAAATCACCTACTAAAACTGTTTCACAATCTTTGCGAAGTATATTCCGACTATACTTCACCGTTTTAAATATTGTTTCGAATGTGCATCATAATCCATGAGTATGACGTGTTTGTCTTTCTTGGGTTGATTCCTACTTGAACGCTACTTGAACGACTCTCGCCAAGGTGGCGGTCATTAAACATATGCAGCTACGACGACGATTTTTTGTATTTATGTGGCAACCGTTATTTAGAATTAAAATGGCGATTTGAAACAACATGTAAGTACAGCATTCCGTTATTTATTTATTTTGGGTCGGCAATTAATGTAGTTTTAATAATTAAGTGTCTTCCAATTCCTTAACTAGTGTGTTTGACGCTAGTTAGTTCACTTTAGTTTTCATGTAGTTCTTTTGGGAGCGTTGAAACTTGTGCATAACTCCTAGAGATCCATGACTGCAACGTTCGCCAAAGTGCGGCGGTGGGGGCGTTAAAATAGGAATCTTTCTTGTACCATAAAAACACTTCTTCGGAATTGAAATCTATATTAAAATCGCATACTAAAAATGCTTTACAATCTTCTCCAGGCGTTTTCTAACTACACTCGTAATAAATTTATCATAAATTGTCGCGTATTGGCGCCAAAATTAGTGATCCATTATCAAAAATTGCAAACCTTGTGCGACTTTCAACATTTTATTAACTCCGATCCCCCGCCCTCCACGTTATCTGGCAAACACATTTGGAAAGATCTTCACTGTGACAGTTCATATCTACAAAACCTGTCTAGAAGATCGCGTATAGACAAAAATGCGTAGACAAAATTCTAGGATTGAGCGAAATAGCGCCCTAGTGCTTTAAAAAAAAGAAAAAAAAAACTACATTAAGAAAAAAATTTCTCTGGTAAAATTTCAGAAAGTGACACTTTTTTAATTTGTATACGAGCCCCGTACGAAAAAATTCCCAGTTAGTAAAATGCGCTCCATACACTCATGAGGCGTTATACAAAGTAACAGCTTCTTTATCTTAAACATTTAGTAAGGTTTATTTTGTTAAAACATCCCCTCTGACATCTAATCCCAATAATAGGGAAGGCGAAAGCTCGAACAATAGGCTACACCCAGATTCGCAGAATTGAACTATTTGTAACTTCTGTTTGCAATTATGATTGAAACGAATGGAATTTGCAAACAACTGAAGTGAGCGAAGCTAATTAAGAAAGTTTTTCCCCAAATATGAAAGCAAGCATCTCTTTGAAAAAAAAAGAAACAATTAGGCTCATCTTTTGTCTGTCGTAATTAATTTTGCAACTCGAAGATCCTTTTGTCGATGATCCCTTATTGTATTCCGCCTGGGTACCGACAATTAATACTTTCAACAAATATGATAAAAAAAGGGAAATTCCTTATTGGATACTGGAATTAGAGATAAATAATTAAGAACTTAAAATAATACGTATGAGAATTATTGTTATTTTACGAAAGGTGCAAAATTATTTTTACCTTTTAATACCTCACTTTCGTCGGGAGTTCTGGTTATATAAGCTAGATTGTTTCAAAGAAGTATTTATACAGTAGACTACCCGTTTTATTTCAATAAGTTACACATGTACAGATATTATTTTTCTCTTTTAACGCTTTCCAAAAAATTCGAAAAAAACTCGGGAAAAAAAAAGAACGTAATAATTCATCTTGCTGGTAGTTAAGTCGAGCGATGGCAACGGCTGCCCTTTTTTCAACATTGGGCAATCTATCCAGCTGTTCTCGCATTCTTCCATTTTTCAGCAGATGTCAGTGCTGTTAAAATGAATCGTGACCATTTTTTTACGGGAAATGACGTGCTAAAAATTAAAGGATTCTCGTGGTGTCACCCGCAACTATTTTTATAGAAATCAAATATATTCTTCGTGACTGGCAACCGCCAAAACGTCAGAGTTTGGTGTTCCCCCTTCAAATTTTAAAGGGTTAATTCATCCAATCCATATCAATTTAGTACACCCGCTATCATAGCTTACGCTAGGAGGCACGACTGAGAGACCCGTTTTATTAATGAGTTTGGAATGAGCGCAATCAGCGGAAAATCACGGACACCCTTCGTGATATCTGTTTGCCGTTTACGAACACCCCAGTTAGAAATCCGTAGGCTACATTTAGTGTACTGACAGTGCACGGTTATTTTATCTCTGAAATCCACTCAGCAGTACAAACAATATCTTATGAATGCACCGGGAATATAGAATTTTTACTTTAAATCTTAACAAATAGGAGTCCTATGCTTAGGCACAGCTTGTTCGTCATTCAGTACCTATTGAAAATGCATTTGTTTGAAATTTATGTGAAGAAAAGACATTAATTTCCGGTACATCTAATAGTATACAGCTTTTATATACAGAGTTTCCCAAAAAAGGTGGTAGCGGACTTTAATTCTTTATCTATTAGAGATAAGTGGGCAGTATAAATAGAAAAATTGTTCAAAATAAGGTCTGAAATAAGATTCCGTTAAGAAAAATTTCCTAGCATTCATTTTCAAAAGATTACAAATTTTAAATTTCTATACCCCCGTACGAAAAAATTTCCGATTAGTAAAGTGTACCCTATACACTCGTGAGGTCATGTACATAATTTCGTCAAAAGCCATCTCAGAGATATCCATTAACCCCTTAATGTTCGCTCCCGTCAAAATCACGGGCTAAGCTTTCTCCCTCTATTTCTCGTGCCCGTCAAATTTCCGGGCAATACTGTTCAAAAAAATTCGCCAGAAAGATAAGAGCGTTCCAATTCTGATGCACGGATTTTTTTTGTAATATATAATTTTACACAACAGATGACAATACCAGAGTATTTTTAACTTAATTCGGAGATAGTTTATTTTTAAATACATGGTAGCAGTACTCAAACACACGTGTATTTGTGATATGCATTATGCAAACTTAGCTTACTTTTTTTTTTTAATTTATGTTCAAAGAAAATTTTAGAAATGTTTACTTATTTTACGTAGTAAGTTTAATAAAATTTTCTAGTGTTTAAAACATATATTTTTAATGATTCCCTGCTTACTACAAAACACACATTCAGTCACAATGACCCTGAATGTTGGCTTTTCCTAAAAATTATTTTTTTTCTCTAGTGCTTAAAATGTCCAAAACCTTAAAATGAATAAATATACTATATATGCACTTGTTTTATACAATTTTCTGGAATAAAAGAAATAAGCACTTTTATGACCGTTTTCTTGAAAATAATACGACGGTTAAGGGGTTAAAAAAAAGAGGATCGAGGGGCTATAAATGAATTTGAATACAAACGTTTATTGCCAGAGTGGGCACAACGATATTTTCTTTCATCAGTTCTATACGACCGCTAAAATGCGATCCTCCGACGTGATATTTTTTCATTTCGGGAGTCCTTGTAAAACTGTTTAAGTCAGCTTATATTTATCTTCATATCTCTGACACTTTTTACGATACAATTCTCAAATTTCGTACATCTCCTCGTGAGTGTATGGGGCGCATTCAACTGACTGGCGATTTTTTTTTGCATGGGGTCGTATACAAATTTAAAAAGTGTCCCTTTTATAAAATTAGCGGGCGGAAAATTTACTAAGAGTAGTTTTTCTTCCCACCTTCTTTTAATTTTTTTTAAATTTACATTGCACCCTTAACTGTAATTCGAAAGACTTAAATCGTGTTATCATCTTTTTGGAAGACCCTGTATATACAGAGGGTGGCCCAGAAACACCGTTTTAATGGGAGCTCTCGATAGCTTTTATTTATTTATTAACTTCTTGAACTTTTCCCCCTCCAGAATTTTGCAAGGAAGGTTTAAAACATTCATAACTGAAAGAATGCGAATAAGAAGACGACATTAGTAGTATTAACCCTTTGAGGCGCAACCCTTTCCCAATGCTGAAAAAAGGGCAGCCGTTGCCATCGTTCGACTTAACTACCAGCAAGATGGCGGACGATCGAAACGTTCATCGCGTGCCACAGACTGAGAGACCCTTTTTTCACGCAGCTGGCTGTGCCCGCGCACAGCCAGCTGCGTCAAAAAAGGGTCTCTAGATCTGTGTCACGCGATGAACGTTTCGATCGTCCGCCATTTTGCTGGTAGTTAAGTCGAGCGATGGCAACGGCTGCCCTTTTTTCAGCATTGGGCCATTTATCCAGCTGTTCCTCGCACCCCAGTTTTCAGCAGATGTCAGTGCTGTTAAAAATAATAGTGACCATTTTTTGACGGCAAATGGCGTGCTAAAAAGTAAAGGATTCTCGTGGAGCTTTATCACCCGCAACTATTTTTATAGAAATCATATCGATTCTTCGTGACTGGCAACAGTCAAAACATCAGAGTTTGGTGTTCCCAGAGCGGGATCACTGCGCGTTAAAGGGTTAAAACTTTCCAATAAGGCTGAAAAGTGTTTCTGCGTTTGGTTTTGTCTGTCTGTCCATTCGTTTGGTGTGCTCAACTACAGCAAGCAGGCACCGATTTCTAAGAAATTGACATACGTTATTCCTACGTGTCCTTTCGAAAAGAATGCACGCAGCCTTCGCAGTTCTTTTACAGGAGCACTCAAAAGATTTCCAAATACGTTACGCTCAACGGGCACAACCGTTGCTTAAAGCAGGATTTCTTAAACTCTTTGGCGTTGGGACCCCATAATATTTACGAAAATTTTTGTGGGGACCCCATAAGCATTGCGTATAAGCAACAAACTTAAAAATATTGTTGTAGAAAACTCTGCTAATTCCTGCGTTCGTCGTTCTAAAGTCCAGTTGATATGGAAAGTTCTCGTAAAGAGTCCACTTGTCAAGATGGAATACGAACTTCGTGGCTTCTAGAACTTTGTCGAACAATCCGCTGTACAAAATTCGCAAGCGCAAACAGCTGGTAACGTCTTGCAACAGTCAGCTTAGTACAGAAAGCTTTCACAGATGCCGTATTTCTCCACAAAATAAAAGCACTTCCACTGGAGAAAATTCAGTAGAAACTTACGAGGGAAATCGTACACAGTCCCTCAAGACTCAGCGATAAAGAATTTGCGCACAGCACTTTAAAACAAGGCTTCATAAAGCAAGCAAGCTACAGCGTCATTCACAGTGTAAAGCAGCGCACTCATCGTTAGCTCGATAACACTCTGAACTGGAGGTCTGTCATGCCTGTATTTATAGGTGACGCAGAAGCTACAAGGAGCTTCTAGAAGGAATGTATTCTACATAAAGCGGGATTTTTCATTGCGTAATACAAGAGTAATCGTGTAATTTTAGGCTGTTACGTGATGTTAATGCAGTAAAACAAACACTAAAGACCCAAATCGTAAACGAACTATCTTTCCACTAACCCTTTGAGGCGCAACCCTTTCCCAATGCTGAAAAAAGGGCATCCGTTGCCATCGATCGACTTAACTACCAGCAAGATGGCGGACGATCGAAACGTTCATCGCGGGCCACAGACTGAGAGACCCTTTTTTCACGCAGCTGGCTGTGCCCGCGCACAGCCAGCTGCGCCAAAAAAGGGTCTCTAGATCTGCGTCACGCGATGAACGTTTCGATCGTCCGCCATCTTGCTGGTAGTTAAGTCGAGCGATGGCAACGGCTGCCCTTTTTTCAGCATTGGGCAATCTATCCAGCTGTTCTCACGTTCTTCCATTTTTCAGCAGATGTCAGTGCTGTTAAAAATAATCGTGACCATTTTTTGTACGGGAAATGACGTGCTAAAAAGTAAAGGATTCTCGTGGAGCTCTGTCACCCGCAACTATTTTTATAGAAATGAAATCTATTCTTCGTGACTGGCAACAGTCAAAACGTCAGAGTTGGGTGTTCCCAGAGTGGGATCACTGCGCGTTAAAGGGTTAAGAGTACACACTTTGAAGTTCACCAGTGGGAAAACCGACTTACTTCTAAGAACGCATATGGGAGGATTAAGTATCATTGGGTAAGATGTGGCTGTTTTTTTTTTTAATTATTATCATATCTTGGCTGGAACAGCAAGACGGAACACTTCTTCATTATTCTTTAGATTGGATCGACACTTCGATTTTATGGTGGTTAAAGACGAAAATGTAAAATTATTTAATTAATGGAAATTAAAGAAATTAAATTAAAAGGAAACTAAATGGAAAGTTAAAGAAATATATAAAACTTGTTAAAATTTTTTAAGCCTAAGTTTAACCCTTTGAGGCGCAACCCTTTCCCAATACTGAAAAAAGGGCAGCCGTTGCCATCGCTCGATTTAACTACCAGCAAGATGGCGGACGATCGAAACGTTCATCGCGTGCCACAGATCTAGAGACCATTTTTTTAACGATGGCTGCCTGTGCCGCTGTCGTCAATCGGTCGAACGTTTCGATCCTCCGCCATCTTGCTGGTAGTTAAGTCGAGCGATGGCAACGGCTGCCCTTTTTTCAGCAACGTTCGACGGATTGACGACAGCGGCACAGGCAGCTGTCGTCAAAAAGTGGGTCTCTAGATCTGTGGCACGCGATGAACGTTTCGATCGTCCGCCAATCTTGCTGGTAGTCAAATCGAGCGATGGCAACGGCTGCCCTTTTTTCAGCATTGGGCAATCTATCCAGCTGTTCTGGCATTCTTCTATTTTTCAGCAGATGTCAGTGCTGTTAAAAATAATCGTGGCAATTTTTTTGCGGGAAATGGCGTGCTAAAAGGTAAAGGATTCTCGTGGAGCTATGTCACCCGCAACAATTTTTTTTAAAAAATCAAATCTATTCTT
Organism: Cheiracanthium punctorium; assembly: GCA_038373885.1. Taxonomy (NCBI): domain Eukaryota; kingdom Metazoa; phylum Arthropoda; class Arachnida; order Araneae; family Cheiracanthiidae; genus Cheiracanthium; species Cheiracanthium punctorium. The sequence goes on from JAWZYV010016615.1 coordinate 45,835, forward strand.
CGTGAATGGCAACAGTCAAAGCGTCAGATTTTGGTGTTCCCAGAGCAGGAACACTGCGCGTTAAAGGGTTAAGAAACTCTGGCTTAAAGCATATTTGAGAGATACTGGAAGAATTTCAAGCAAAAGAAATATAACGCATGTTATTAAGGATTAGAAAATAATAGTCACCATTTGTAATTCTGCAGGCCAGCATTTGTAATTCTGCAGAAACAGTCAAAAGAATTCTGATACACTACGTGTATGGCAGTTTAGCGACATTCATCCATTTCGGACACAATACGGTAAGTGTACAAACGCTTATTTTTTGTTCAAAGTATGGGGGATATGATAACATTTAACGTACTCTCACAGGGACTCTCAAAATTACACCAAGAGTGACAGTTTCTTATGGTTAACTCTAAAATAACGCTAAGCTTCGTGACGGTGCATCGCGAACTTTGGTGTGAAAAAATATGTTCGGTTGAAAAGTGTTTTATAACATATGCGTTCGGAATGATTTATTTTTCTTATTAAATGTTATTGGAATAACAATCAGCACAGTGCGCTTAGTCAAAGCCCAGTATGATCCTGGGAAGCAACGCCGGGATAGAAGTAAATCTTCACCGTTGCGTTTCTGACACGATGAGAAAGAACACGTCATACCTGAATGGTTCTTTTAGCTTGGCGATTCCTTTTTACACTGATAACTCGACGGACAATTTGGAAGTGAAATATCTCCCATTTTTCACATGAAGATGCTTCATTTTGACAAAAAGGCTTTTAGCTTTTCAATCTCTAGCGTAAAAATTTTCCCCGCGGAAAGTGCTACTTAATGTGCATTTTCATAAAACATAAAGTGGAATTCTGTTCGTTTAATCTTCACACAAAAAAAAGGAACACTATTTAAACATTCAAACCGAGCGATTAAATTTAGACTTTATAAAAATGGTTTATTTTTCCGTGATTTTCGAACAGTTTCACGCCATTTAAATAAATGAGACTGGTTTTTGAAAAAGAACAGTATATCTTGCATGCCATTAAATTGGCGTTTTAATGTAACGTGAAATAAATTAAATCTTGCTTTTTCATGCATTAAGTTGCAAAAGGAACAAGCTTCTACAGAGAGGTAAAGCGGCGAATTAATTTTAATAAAAGTTATATGAATATGGGTGGTCTTTTTCTTTACAGAGTCCAGTAAATGTAAGCATTTTTAAATACTATCAAATAAACTAAGAGCAGGGGTAGAAATTGAAATATTTAGTCAGTGGTCTAAGGACCAGTGACTCCATGACTTCCCTGTTTCGCAAAATTTATCACTGGTTCGTTTTGTTACGAATTTAAATTTAAAATTTGTATTCTACGCGTCAAATAGTTAAATTTTGCTTTTTGTTGTTATCGATTAACTAGAACGCGAGCTATGGAGTTTAATGTTTCTCCATCGGTTTCTATAGCATTTTCTAAATATATTGAGAAATGTGGTTCATAGGCCTTCGCTAACCTCACTTTTGGCGAGTTATTTTGGGCGCCAAATTTTGCCGACATTTCGGACATTTCGCGCGATTTTTCCAATGGGACTTGTAAAGGTTGTTTTACTGCAACAACATCACATAATAGCCTAATATTTCTCTTCTATGACGTAATCAAAAGTCCCGGTTTAAATAAAATCTTCGGGAAATAGATTCTTCTGGAAGCTCCTTGCAGCTTCTGCGTCACCTATACATACAGGCATGACAGACCCCAGTTCAGTGTATTATTGAGCTTCCGATGAGAACGCTGCTTTGCTCTGTTAATGGTGCTATAGTTTGCTTGCTTTTTGAAGGTCTTTTTTTTTTTAAAGTGCTGAGTGTAAATTCTACATTGCTGAGTCTTGGGGGGACTGTTTACGATATTCCTCGTAAGTTTCCACTGCATTTTTGCCTGCGGAAGTGTTATTTTGTGGGAGAAATACAGCATCTGTGGAATCTTCGGAAATGAGCGGACTGTTATCAGCAAGCTACTGGCCGTTAGTGCTTGTGAATTTTGTTCAGCTGACTGTTCGACTACAGCTGAAGTTCTAGAACCAATATAGTGTTCCATCCTGACAAGTGAACTCTTTACTAGAACTTTCTACACCTACTGGACTTTAGAATGACGAACCCAGGAAACACGCACAGTATACTGCAACAGTATACACGATTAAAAAAAAATGTAACATGTATCGATTTCCGTTAAGAGCTGAATTAAAATAATGTAAATGCTTGCTATAAAAAAGGATTAAATAGATCCAATCGTAGGACGCCAATAGGACAAAATTATTTGATAAGCATTATGGAACTACATGAGGAAAGTTTACGGTGGAAAAATGCACATAAAAAGTTACCTCGTCGGGCGGACCAACCAATTTTATATTTCTATAAAAAATTGACCACAGCTGGCTGTGCCGGCACAGCCAGCTGTGGTCAAAAAGGGGTCTCTAGATCTCTGGCACGCGATGAACGTTTCGATCGTCCGCCCTCTTGCTGGTCGTTAAGTCGAGCGATGGCAACGGCTGCCCTTGTTTCAGCATTGGACAATCTATCCAGCTGTTCTCGCATTCTTCCATTTTTCAGCAGATGTCAGTGCTGTTAAAAGTAGTCGTGACCATTATTTTACGGGAAATGACGTGCTTAAAAAGTAAAATATTCTTGTGGAGCTATGTCACCCGCAACAGTCGAAACGTCAGAGTTTGGTGTTCCCAGAGCGGGAACACCGCGCGTTAAAGGGTTAATATTCCGAGGAGACTCTTTTACATATTTAATTGTTTGCTTAACTTTAAAAAATTCCAATGCAGAGCTACCTTTCAGTTTGCGCAAAAGATGCCTGCATCCTTAACAACATAAAATCTAGAATGGATATAAAGCGATGATATATACTAGAAAACCGATACTTGACACCTATTTCTTAAACTTTAAAACTGAAAGACGATTTATAGCAATATTTTTTAATCAAAACATTTCTGAAGACTTAAAAAATGTTTTTTTGATTTAACTTTCTCTGGTCTGTCCGTTATCTAACTGCAGTAAATATACACCAACTGCAATAGATTTCATATATTTTACTGCTAGATACTATATCTAGTATACTATTGATAATGTAGTATTTATAGCTCTTTTACAGGAGCCTCCAAAAGAACGGCACCAGATTACGCTCTATGGGCAATCATTGTTTAACCCTTTAACGCTCAGTGTTCCCGCTCTGGGAATACCAAACTCTGACGTTTTGACTGTTGCCCGTCACGAAGAATAGATTGGATTTCTATAAAAATAGTTGCGGGTGACATCGCTCCACGAGAATCCTTTACTTTTTAGCACGTCATTTACCGCGAAAAAATGGTCACGATTATTTTTAAAACCACTGACATCTGCTGTAAAAATGGAAGAACGCGAGAACAGCTGGACAGCTTGCCCCATGCTGAAAAAAGGGCAGCCGTTGCCATCGCTCGAATTAACTACCAGCAAGATGGCGGACGATCGACACGTTCATTGCGTGCCACAGATCTAGAAACCCTTATTTGACGACAGCTGGCCGTGCGGCACAGCCAGCTGCGTCAAAAAAGGGTATTTAGATCTGTGGCACGCGATGAACGTGTCGATTGTCCGCCCTCTTGCTGGTAGTAAATTCGAGCGATGGCAACGGCTGCCCTTTTTTCAGCATTGGGAAAGGGTTGCGCCTCAAAGGGTTAAAGCGTATCTTACAGACATTCTTGTATTTGAAACAAAACAAAACTAGTATTATGTTGGTCAGATTTACAAACTAATTCTCTCAACTTGAAACACTGTATGTAGCATTTATCGATCTTTTACGGGATCACACAAAAGAATTCCAATGCTTTACGGTCTAAGGCAGTTTCAAAATATTCATTTACTTCGAGTGAAGTAAAAGAATTCAGGTCAATCATGAAGTAACATTTGGATGTATGTTTCGAAATTCAATGAATAATTAAGTTATTGTAATTCCGGACTGAATAAATAAAATTATTTAATCTCCCATTGTCTGATATAAGTCATAAAACTTAATTTTGTTAAACTTCCAATGTATGAAAAAGTTCACTTTTTTTCACCTTTTTCTTTTGAAATAACATTTGGATGTATGTTTCGAAATTCAACGAATAATTAAGTTATTGAAAATTCTGACTGAATAAATAAAACTAATCTCCCATTGTTTGATATCATAAGTTATAAAACTTAATATTGTGAAACTTCCATTGTATAAAATATTTGACCTTTTTTCTTCACTTTTTCTTTTTTAGAATCCTTTATTGAACAGAAGTGACTTAACTACCATTATTGGCAGAGGTGATGGTGATGCAAGCTTTGATGAACCGCGAGTTGCAAAACACCAAAATAGTAGAACAATATGTAATTTTAAATATTTCCTTATAGCCTGTTGTTTGGTTATTATATTCAATTATGGAGCTCTAAGATACCTAATATATCTGGATTTTTTTTTTTTTTTTTTTTTTTTAATGCTAGATGGTATATAGTGTTAATATAAAGAGCATCGTCATTCCTTTAATTTTCATTGCTTGCCGTTTGCTGACTGTTGTAAATTCTTTTCCAGAAGGCGAAAGAAATAGAAGGCGGAAGGACAATGAGGCGCGCCAGAGCACTGAAATTTGCTTTCAGAGAAATCAGTAATATGTCAGATAAAATACATTTGCCCAAGATTATAGTGGTTTGTATCTTTACTTAGACTTTACTGGATTTTATACATGTTTAAAAACTAGTAAAAGATATTTTAAGCTTTTTTTTTTTTTCTTTAGAGCGCTTTAAAAACTTGTTCATATGATTTTATGTTCTTGGATTTTATATTCATGTTTTATACTGTTTGTACAATATTTTTAATATTTATAAAATATTTAGTAACTTAATGGAAACTTTGCTTTTTGATTTTGTTTACAAATCATGTGCCTAGAAAATTAAAAGGAGTGTTTTTCTCTCAGTGGGGTTATAAAGTTTGCAAAAATTTTGGGTTATTTATTTCGATTGGTTATTTTTGCTTTTATTTTTTTAAATCTAAGAACCCCCAGTTCCCACCAGAGTACTGATAGTTGTGTAGCGAGAATCTTGGTCAGTGCTTTGGAAGGTGATAACCTCTCTCTCAACTGAATTACTGAGAGTACCAAAAAAAGCAGTTGCACAAAAATCTGTTGTGGCTCCTCTATGTTCAAATGATACTTTTGCAGCCAGGTGCAGGTCTTTCATTTGGAATGAGTTCAAAATTAGGACACATCTGTTCTTGGGAAATAATGTTATAGGCATAATTGGGTTCATATTAAACCTTTAACGCGCAGTATTCCCGCTCTGGGAACACCAAACTCTGACGTTTTGACTGTTGCCAGTCACGAAGAATCGATTGGATTTCTATAAAAATAGTTGCGGGTGACATAGCTCCACGAGAATCCTTCACTTTTTAAGCACGTCATTTCCCGTAAAAAAAAAATTGTCACGATTCTTTTTAAAAGCACTGACCTCTGCTGAAAAATGGAAGAATGCGAGAACAGCTGGATAGATTGCCCAATGCCGAAAAAAGGGCAGCCGTTGCCATCGCTCGACTTAACTACCAGCAAGATGGCGGACGATCGAAACGTTCATCGCGTGCCACAGATCGAGAGACCCTTTTTTTTGACGACAGCTGGCTTTGCCGGCACTGCCAGCTGCGTCAAAAAAAGGGTCTCTAGATCTGTGTCACGCGATGAAAGTTTCGATCGTCCGCCATCTTGCTGGTAGTTAAGTCGATCGATAGCAACGGCTGCCCTTTTTTCAGCATTGGGAAAGGGTTGCGCCTCAAAGGGTTAAACAAGCAATTTTTCTTTATACATATAGTCATTAATTGTTTTGGGTTATTGCTTTAAACTCTAAGATTTTTTTTTTCTTTTACACCTTCCAACCGTAATAGGATAGAGCCAAGAATTTGTTCAAACAAGTTCATGGTGGCGAAATCTTAAAAGGACGAAACAACGATGCAATAGCATCTGCCTGTGTTTACATTGCCTGTAGACAAGAAGGTGTACCTCGAACATTTAAAGGTAAGTTCTGTCTCAAATTATTTTTTATGGTTGCTCTAAGATTGCATTCGCATAGTTGAAAATAATTTGCTTGCATATTAAGACAATGGGGCCATCTCTAGGTACTTTAGCACTTGTTTTCCAAGATGGCAGTTGTAGCCCATCTGTTGTTTCAGAAAACCTAAACTGAATTTTGTCATATCAACAACGACAAAGAGCAAAGAAAAAATACTATCAAAATAACTTGTGAAATGTTATTGTTATCTATCTATATAAATAAAACAGAGTGTAAACTGTCCGTTTGTCTGTCTGTCTGTGTCTCGCGTAGCTCCGAAACGGGTGATAGTAGACCTACCAAATTTTGTACGGAAATTCTCCAAGACGGGTCTCGACACACCTCGAAGCGATTTTTTCGAAATTCGAATTAGAAAATGTTTTATTTTTTTTTGTCCGATTTTTAGCGATTTTTCTTGCGTAATACAAAATAACGCCGGTAATTGCGCTCGCAAGAAAACGATATTTACATCATCGTCTAGAGGAGAAAATTTTCTTTTAAAAACTATTTGTTCGGACTGTGTAACATAATTTGCAGATTTTTGGAAATTTTTCAAATAAAATTAAATTTGACGCTGACTTTCGAAAAATATTTTTAAAACTGCTGCATCTTGAATTCTATCTGTCATAACTTTTTTATATTTGGGCAAAAGACGGAGCACACAATTAATCCACTTTTAAAAGAAGAACGGAGGAAAAATATAAATTAGGAGAATTTTTACGAATTTTTAAGTAAAGAAGGATTTTCACTTCAGTAGTACCTGCTTATGAGTTTCGGTTTGATATCTTGCGGTTTGGTTGTCATGGATACAGTAACAATGATTAAGATTGCCAGTTGAAAAAAATAAATAAAAACGGGTCCCGGGAGCAGACGATTTCTTTGCTTGGCTCGATTTCCTTTTATAAATACTGGATTTATTTGTGAGAAGAAAAATTAAACTGCATAATCTAGAAAAACAATTTTAAAGCCTTTATAAATAGCGCAGTCTTATCTCTTATCTCTTTTCTTTTTGTAAAGGGTTGCAAGAGAGGGTGACGTATTTTTAAAATTTAAAAAAAAATGTCCATTTCATGTAGTGTCTGAGGTATTTAACTCTAAAACGTGAACCTAAAAGACAGCATGTCTGAGGAAATAAGACATTTTGAAAGTGAGAAGTTCACTGCAAGCGGTCCATTTTCACTTTTTTGATACCGAATGACCCTGACATAGTTTTTTTTTTGTGTGTGTGTCATTATATTGCAATGATCTCAGGTTATTACATATATGACGCAAATTTTAAGTCAAGAGTGAAATAATTTTGCTTTTCCTAGATTCCACATTACTGGAATTAATTCGAATTACACATGTGAGGAAATTTTTCGTTTCCTACCGTGCGAAGAACGGGCACGCAGCTAGTTTAAAAATAAAATACCTGTTAATTGAAATATCTGGACTGCATGTTTACTAAATAATTCTCAACCAGTGGTCTGATACCCCCCCCCCAACCAAAAAAAAAATAGTCAGGAAAACTGTGTATAAATATTGCGTGAATATTTGAAAACCATTTGCGGATATTCCAAAGTACAGTAAAATTACTAGCCCCCCCCCCCAAAACAAATGTACGTTACTCAATCAGGGTTTCTACTGGCGAGTAAAAAGGTGACTTTTGCTACTGATTTAAAGATTAGGCCACTTTATTACCTTTCCGAACACCTGTACGCAGTGTAACAGGCGACATGGGGGCATGAAAACTACTTTATGACATATGCTTTTAAAATATAATAAAATTAAGAGTATTTGTACTGTAAAAGATATTCTCTTAAACTACAAAAATAGAAGTTTATTTATATTATATTTTTGATTCATGCAACAATACACATTTCATTTCCTACTGAAAAAAATCATCCAAAGTCATTTGATTTGATTTTTCTCTCATATCTTGCTTTTTAACAAAGATCAAGGAGCGAAAATTAATTAGTTGTACCTCACTTATGTGATAGATGTATTTTATAAATATACTGTATACTTCTCAAGTAAAGTAACAAAGCAAAACAGTACAGAAAAAAATGGGAGACATAAAAAAAGGGCGATATATCCGAATGTGCGATATATCGAGGCATGATATAACAAGCGGGTACTGTATTTAAGTTTTTGGCTACTTGTACGTATTACTCCAGGCCAGGCGCGTAGCCAGAAAATTTTTTCGGGGGGGGATATGCACCTTGAAAATTTTTCGGTGGGGGGGATATGAACTTATATGTGTATAAATAGACGGAATTTCATCACTAATCTAAAAATTTCGGGGGGGATATATCCCGATATCCCCCCCCTGGCTACGCCCCTGCTCCAGGCGGCTAACCTGGAAATCAGATTTCTGTGTTTGTCAACTCCAGGGGTGCTAATTCTGCTCCAATCGCCTGCTCCATTGTGTAGTACTTGCTCCTATTTGTGCCGAAACTTGTGTTTTTCTTCATTTTGCTCCAAAGCTGCTCCGAAACCTACTTTGACAACTGGAAAATTATCCAGCTCCACAATTCTCAGCAGCTAGCAAGTGACTTTCACTAGGTTATTCTATTCCCTTTACCTCTCTCTTCAAAAGCAACGTCACAGAAATGGTGAGGAGCCCCCATGACAGAAACAGCTGTACAAGTCACAGTACAAAATAAGATTTTAGAAACAGAAAGATCAGCAGCAAATTGCAAAATCACGCACTGAAGACTGTCGTGGAGTTCTGAAGATTATTCCAGGCAAACAAACAATAAAAATGCAGGCACCTTTTAATGACTATGTCATTTTATCTCTCAACACCCTTTATTGAAAAATGTGTCCCAAAAATGCGACATAAAAAAGCGACATACAAAAGCGACATAATTTTACATGTATTTAAATACTATTAGTTCACAACAGCTTTAATCTATTGTTACAATATTTCGTAAGCTGTAGAATATGCTTCACATGTATTTTTAATGACTATGTCATTTTATCTCTCAACACCCTTTATTGAAAAATGTGTCCCAAAAATGCGACATAATAAAGCGACATAAAAAAGCGATATAATTTTGCATGTATTTAAATACTATTAGTTCACAACAGCTTTAATCTATTGTTACAATATTTCGTAAGCTGTAGAATATGCTTCACATGTATTTTTAATGACTATGTCATTTTATCTCTCAACATCCTTTATTGAAAAATGTGTCCCAAAAATGCGACATAAAAAGCGATATAAAAAGCGATATAATTTTGCATGTATTTAAATACTATTAGTTCACAACAGCTTTAATCTATTGTTACAATATTTCGTAAGCTGTAGAATATGCTTCACATGTATTAATGACTATGTCATTTTATCTCTCAACATCCTTTATTGAAAAATGTGTCCCAAAAATGCGACATAAAAAGCGATATAAAAAAGCGATATAATTTTGCATGTATTTAAATACTATTAGTTCACAACAGCTTTAATCTATTGTTACAATATTTCGTAAGCTGTAGAATATGCTTCACATGTATTAATGACTATGTCATTTTATCTCTCAACATCCTTTATTGAAAAATGTGTCCCAAAAATGCGATATAATAAAGCGACATAAAAAAGCGATATAATTTTGCATGTATTTAAATACTATTAGTTCACAACAGCTTTAACCTATTGTTACAATATTTCGTAAGCTGTAGAATATGCTTCACATGTATTTTTAATGACTATGTCATTTTATCTCTCAACACCCTTTATTGAAAAATGTGTCCCAAAAATGCGACATAAAAAGCGAACAAAATTTTACATGTATTTAAATACTATTAGTTCACAACACCTTTAATCTATTGTTACAATATTTCGTAAGCTGTAGAATATGCTTCACATGTATTTTTTTACATATATTTAAATACTATTAGTTGACAACAGCTTTAATGTATGGTTACACTATTTCGTAAGCTGTAGAATATGCTTCCCATGTATTTTTCTATAAATAGGTTAAAGTCCTAAAAATTTCAACATAGGGTTTCCAGGCGAAATACGCGAAAGATGAGCGATAAAATGACAAAGTCAATTAATATCGTTTTAATATGGCAATAATGAAACTAAAACATTAGGTGGATTCAGGGGGATCGAAACGAGAATCGAGCCGAAGCCAACAGCCGAGATTTTTTTTTTTTAAATCTGCACCTGTTAATAAAGTTTACTTAGGAAAACGGTGAGAGGTGCCTCAAACATTATCTTGGATTCTTCACTGAGCATTGATCAGGTTAGATTTTGAAGCTGAACCTTTCAATACACTTTGATTCCTGTGAGAAAATTTGAGTGGGAGACAAATGAGAGACCATACCCTGACATGTAACTTTCACCCTGATCACAGTCTCTGTGGCCCCACCATGACCAAGTGAAATAGTGGGGCAACAAGACGCTGAACATGGTAGATGGCTAAAATGTAAAGATTCCAGGTTTGAGCCTATTGTGCAGCCACTGATCTAGCTGTCTGGAATTCTGGGCGTTTTGCTCCAGATGTAATGTGAATACGCATTAGAACCCCTTAACCCTTTGAGGGGCAACCCTTTCCGAATGCTGAAAAAAGGTCAGCCGTTGCCATCGCTCGACTTAACTACCAGCAAGATGGCGGACGATCGAAACGTTCATCGCGTGCCACAGATCTAGAGACCCTTTTTTGACGACAGCTGGCTGTGCGCGCAGCACACATAATATTAATTAGACACACATATGATATTAATTAGTCATTATTAGTAATTAAGAGTTGCTGTTAAGCAATTATATTATTAAAAATGAACTGCTTCCTATATCTCATCCGTTGTAAAAATAAATGTACTATATGGTCTGTTATATAACGTATGAAGTTTTTTAATTTATCATTTTATTCATTCCTTCTTAAATGAAGCTAAATGACATTAAAAAAAACACTCAAAATACTGGTGTTAAAAGCAAGGTTTCTACAGACCTGGAAAGTCAGGGAAATGGGAGGAAAATCTGATTTCATGGTGAATTTCGACTTATTAGGTACGGTTTGGAACAAAAAGTAACTTATCTAAAACAAAATTACAGTTTGAAATGAAAGAGCTGGACCCGAAAAAGAAGAAATTAAAACTTGAAGCAGAATCCTTGGATACTGAAATTAACATTAAAATGCAAGAACTGCCAAAATCTTAACTGTACCATACCTAGATTTTTTTGAGTTGCCTGGAGAGAACCACCTCTTTAAACCTTTAACGCGCAGTGTTCCCGCTCTGGGAACACCAAACTCTGACGTTTTGACTGTTGCCAGTCACGAAGAATAAATTTGATTTCTATAAAAATAGTTGCGGGGGACATAGCTCCACGAGAATCCTTTACTTTTTAGCACGTCAATTCCCGTAAAAAATGGTCACGATTCTTTTTTACAGCACTGACATATGCTGAAAAATGGAAGAATGCGAGAACAGCTGGATAGATTGCCCAATGCTGAAAAAAAGGGCAACCGTTGCCATCGCTCGACTTAACTACCAGCAAGATGGCGGACGATCGAAACGTTCATCGCGTGCTACAGATCTAGCGACCCTTTTATGACGACAGCTGGCTGTGCCACAGCCAACTGTCGTCAAAAATGGGTCTCTAGATCTGTGGCACGCGATGAACGTTTCGATCGTCAGCCATCTTGCTGGTAGTTAAGTCGAGCGATGGCAACGGCTGACCTTTTTTCAGCATTGGGAATGGGTTGCGCCTCAAAGGGTTAAAATTATTTCATCAAGTTTGTTATTTTACCAGTTTTAGTACTAAATTTAAGCAAAGATAGATGGTTATATTTTAAGGAAAAATGTAATTTCTGTTTGATTATTGCTGCTTAGTTAGAAAATCACCAAAGGAAATAAACAGAATTTCTTTGATTTACCATATATTTTTAAAACAATTTCTTGAAATCTAATCTTCATATACGGTTATATATCACTCAATTTATTTCAAAACTTAGATTTTTGAGAATTTCTACTACACAATTTAAATGAAAGTATCTTTGTGTTTTATAAAATTATTAATGAGTATGTTTTTAAAGTTGTTGCTGTAAAAATGTATCGCTCTATTTGATCTCAAAATACTTTCATTTCGATAAGTTGTAGAAATTGTTTTTACATTTTCTTTTCTAAACTTAGAATTAATTTTAAAATGTATTATGTGTCAAATATGAACGTATCTTGTCTCATTGAAATATGCTTAATCCTTAAATTATTATAAGGCCTAGTTTTTGTAGTCTTGTCAAATTATTTTTTTTAATATATTTATCATCAGGTGTTTTTTTTAAAAAAGGTAAAATCTGTAAGTTTTAAAAGAAACAAAAAAACTCTGGAAATAAATGGCATATGAAGTCCAGAAAAGCGTGTGAAATAAAAAGTCGAACTAAAATACAGTATAAGTCAGGGAAACAGAAGCTTTGAAATCTGTAGAAACCCTGAAAAGATAAAATAAATAAAAACTTTGTGTAAAAAACGCACATAAAACAATACCTATTCAAAGATTGTTTCAACCGAAAAATCTAAAAGTTGTTTTGCTACTCATTTCATGCCCAGTTTTCTAAACAAGTACTTTTAGGTTTTAATATTTGCATCAAACATAAGCCTTCACACTACGTCTCACCAAACAGTGAGAACTGGAAAAAAAACGAAACAAGCATGATGCCACATGGAAAAAAGAAAAAGCAAGAAACCACGGCGATTAAAGGAAGTGGGGAGGGGAAGGGGATGGATTAAAAAATGAAAAATTTGGACTAAGAAAAATAAACAAATAAAAATAAGCAAAAAAGAACAAAAACAAAAATAACATAAAAACACAAATAATAATGTATGTATATATTATTTACAGGAAAACACAATTTTTTTAATAATAACATAAAGGAGGAACAGAAAAACACACCATAACAAAAACTAAAAGATCTGGAGTGACTCCACGTGACTTTCCAAACACTTGATGTAGGGCTTTTGCATGTTTACTAATAAATAGCAAAGTGGCAGTGCTTTGAAGTGTAATTTGTAAAATAGAATCTTTTGTATACCCTTTGATAAATTTGTGCTAAAAGTTTTTAGCTGTCTTTATAGTCAACTAGTTTTTTATCTTTGTGGTATTTTGATATTTTTTCTGATTTTTAAAATCGAATATTGTTTTTTCAACATTCACTTATGTTTCCTATTCTCAATTTTACTTTTTCTTTAATAATGATTTGATTATCATTAATTCTGAGTTGCAACTCATCTGCATTTTGCAAAGTTAAAATAAGCATAAAAGTTGCAGAAAAGTTAAAATAAGCATAAAATAAGCATAAAAGTTGTTTTGCTACTCATTTCATGCCCAGTTTTCTAAACAAGTACTTTTAGGTTTTAATATTTGCATCAAACATTCAGTTTTAAAAAAGAAAATGTCTAAAATCATTCATTCTAGCAACATAAGATAATTTCATGTTATATCAAGATGAAAGTTTATAATATGTTTAAAAATTAAGTGTGTTATAGTTTTATTGTGTTGGATTATTTGTAAAATATGCTTAACTATAATAAAGCTGTTGAGTTGTAATTTCTGAATACAAATACTTTTGAATCCCAATTAATCAAGTTTATGGGTTAAATCGATTTACTAGTTTATGTGAAAGGTTAATTGAAATTAGTATAACTATCCGATAATTCACAAAATTTAGTCCTGTGAATTTTGTGTACCGGAAATGTCAGGGAATTTGAAAACGAAAGTTTGATGACCACCCTGACGTAAGTACTTTTGCAAGAACATTAGACAGCTTAAAAACTCATTTTTCTTCATTTGCATTACATAAAATTTCCTTTTTCATGTTACAATATTTGTTTCAGAAATTTGTGCTGTATCAAAAGTGTCTAAAAAGGGAATAGGAAGATGCTTCAAGTTAATTTTGAAGGCCCTGGAAACTAGTGTTGATTTGATAACTACTGGAGACTTCATGGTGTGTTCATTTCAAATATCACTATAGTAAAAGTTCATTACTGTAAATCTCTAGTAGCAAAGTTCCTATAATTTTTGAAAGTTTTTATTTTTGTTTTGTACTCTCTACAATCTCCTTTATTTTGTCCCTGAATAGGTTTCAACTGTTTTTTTTTAATGACAAAATCATGGGTCGATGCAGACGAAAATTCTCCAACCCCTTCACAAATTAAGTATTGAAATTCACAAAAATAAGCAGTTTTTGCAAAAAGGGATCCTGAAAGAAATTTATGGATCATCTACCCCTGAAATTATTAGTTTGTTGAGGAGTCACTTAGGTTTAGCACCGGAATTTGTCTTTTTTTTTGAACTAGCACACTTCTCAAAAGCTTTGCCAGAATTAATTTTTTCTCTTTCCGGGCCTTTAGTCTTTATGATTCAAATGTTGCTGAACAGACAATAGTTACTTTTTACTTTTGAATGCCTGCTTTGTTGAGGTTTTAAAGCTTTAAAACGTGTGTGCATTTTAGTGGAAGTGGCTTGTATTTCTTTCACATTTTGTGAAAATAGCGACTAGCTTAATCTTTAGTCCAAAATAAATATGCGTCCGATTTTTTTAGATTAAATAACTGCACCATTGTTTGAAATTGTCAAATATATGAAAATTTTATTTGTTAACTAACATTGCTTTTTCCTTTTTTATCAAATCAAAAAGTTGTGCAAATTTCTCAATTTTGAAATAATTCATGTTTTAAATCATACCTAGACATACTATAAATGCTCAGTGTATACTAATGGGGAACACATCTTGGCAAAAATGGAGTTTTGCTACATTTGCAAAAGTAAAATATATTCTTAAAATTGACATATCTATTTTCAAACATTGATTGTACATTGAAAAAATATGCATCTCAAGAATTAAATGTACTAAAAAGCTGAAAGGGATTTGTTTACCTAAAACTGCTAACAACTAAATCGTGTATTAATGATTGGCCTTTATTAATAAATCAAGGGTGCAAGTAGGACCTAATATTTAAGCTTTTCCTATTTTTCAAAATTGCGGGAATAAATTTACATTTTAGTCACCCCATGCAAGTCCTTATTTGCATACCTATAATAATTCAGCACTTAGAGGGGGGGGGGGATTACACTCAGTGTAACTAACCAAGATCATAGTACTTATTGTTCCCTCAACTGTCAACTAGTAAATTGTACTGAAATAAAATTTAATAAATTGTACTAAAAGGCATTCTAGGTACTCTGTTCCATTTTTTATGAAAAAATTTTAACTTTATGTAATCCAATTTAATAGTTTCTTCATACTTGTTTCTAGCCATTCCAGTATAGCATAAAAATTAAGTAAATTTAAAAGAAAAAGTATTTGTCTGGTATGTACTCTAAACTGAGTACTTGCATAACAGTAGTTATTAAAACTTTTTTCAAAATTTTGATTTTGAATTTCATTCTGGCTATAGCTATTTGTAAAATATTATGGATAGACTAGTATCATTTCTGCTGATAAAATAGGTAACGTATATGTACCTTACAAATCTGTTTAACTTTTTAATGTTTGACTAGCATATTTAAAAAAAAGTATAATGAGTTATGAGTATTTTTAACATTATAATTAAGTGTTAGTCCATTGAGGACCAATTCACAGAGAATAAAGTGCAATCATAGGAGTGGACGCTCCAAAACTGACCATCGCCATCGATCCATGGATTTTTAAGCAGCTTAGCCAAATTTCACAAAAAATATCACGTAAAATCAACATTTCAAGACAGTCACCCAAATTTTTCAAGTTATGAAAACCATTACCTTTAAGAGCCATCTAGTGGTATTGGAAAACTCAAAAAGATTATTCATTTTCCAAATTGTGCATAAGCAACGTTGGGCTGATAAGAGTGGAATCGTGTTGTGAATGTCTTAACACTATTGTTCATTTGTTGAAAAAATTTAAATGTTCCCCATTGTTGCCTAGTTTTTACCTGTTAACATCACTGTCATGGCATATAGACCAATAATCCTACGAGCTCCTGAGGTTTCCTAGGTCTAACTCAATTTATGTCCTAATAAATGCTCTTCAAAACTGCATTTAGGAAAATTAAACCTGGTCCACCTTAAATATGTCTGGTCGATCTTTTATTTAGGCCCTTTAAAAGTCCTTGCATTTTACATTTGTTTGTTTAATTGATTATTAAATGTATGTAGTGTAGTAATTCATTTTTATGAGGACAGTGTAAATGCTTCATATTTATTTATGTATTTATTTTTCTAATCAATGAGTGTGCTAATAATAAAAAGCTAATCTTTGTTTGAAATTGAAAATTTTTTATGCATATAAATTTATGTATTTAAATTTGAAAAATATTCTTTTTGTAGTCTCGATTTTGTGCCAATCTGGGTCTGCCGATCTATGTAGAAAAAGCTGCTACTCACATTGCCGGAAAAGCTGTGGAGATGGACTTGGTACCTGGGTAAGTGAAAATTGTTAATAATTATTGGTAACTTTTGCTGTATTTTATTTTATTAGCACTACAGTGCTATTAAAATCAAGCAGTTTTTTTACTGTCGACATTACTTCCCTACACATGTTGTCACAGTGAAGCATTTTTCAAATGTGTTTGCCAGATAACCGGAGGGGGTGGGGGATAAAATGTGAAAGTACCACGAGGTTTGCAATTTTTGATAATTGATCGCCAAGTTTGCTGCGAAAAGATAAGCCTTCAAAACCGAAAAACAAGCTTGGCGATATTTTCCAAGTTCGGCTAGAAACTAGCAAACGCAACAGTTTATTACAAAGGAAAAGTTAGAATATGCCTAGTGAAGATTGTAAAGTAGTTTTAGTAGGTGATTTTAATATAGATTTCAATTCTGAATAAGTGTTTTATTTAACAGGGTAGATAAATACAATACACTCATAGATTATGATAAACTTTTCAGGTGGTATTTATAAAGGTGAAGTATAATTAAAATATGCCTGATAAAGATTGTTAAACAGTTTTGGTAGGCGATTTTAATATAGATTTTAATTCTGAAGAAATGTTTGTGGAACAATAAGACAAACACGGCACACTCGTGGATTAGGATGCCCATTCTAAACAGTATTTAAAATGGTGAAGTATAGTTGAAATATGCTTGGCAAAGATTGTAAAACAGTTTTAGTAGGCGATTTTAAGATAGATTTAGATTCCAAAGATGCGTTTTAGGAAACAGGGAAGAAAAATATGGCACACTCATGAATAATGATACACTTTCCAACTTAATGAAATAAGGAAGGAAAATAGGGACAACACATGGATTATGATACTCTTTTAATATCCCTAGTAGCACAGGTAGTTCAAAAAACGTTCAAATTACGTTGGAAACAAGTTTTATGACGTTAAAAAGCGTGTTTTAAATGTCTTTTGGACTAATTGTGAAAGTGTTTTAGATTTTAATTTATTGGAATATATTTTCAGACGCAACTCTATATTTAACTAAAAATAACTATTTACAATGAAATGAATGCTTCTTAATTCAAAATTAAGGAATCTCAAAAAGAAAAAAAAATCATTTTACCGTAAGTTTGAATTAATCAATAGTTGACTGAGAATAAATTTACAATGAACCTCGCTGTAAAAAAGGATGCTCTACATACTCAAGAAATGCTGTTATGCAAACTAAGTATAATAAAGTACTACACAGATAAAAGAGTCTTGAAATAAAAACATATGCTCCAAGAAAGAACATTTTAAAATATGAACTGAATTTTGGGGAAAACAGTAAAGGAGCTATTAATATGTTATAAAATATTTTTATAAAAATTTATTTTTATTATCTTCCTAACCTCATTTCTTTGCATAATATATTACTATTATTTCTTAAACTTTGAATCCCATCAGAAGAAAACTTATTTATGGTTTTTAAGGTGCATCCTAACATTAATATTTAAAAAATGGAGTAATTTATATTTTCAATTTATAATGTTGAACATAGGCATTTAGCCTTTTTCTCTTGAAACATCACACTAAGACTAAAGAGGTAACAAAGAAGAAGAAAAAATGCTAAGTAATAATTGTAAATATAACTACTTGAGTTAATGATAGAATGCAGTTAATTGGCATTATATATTCTGTTAAAAATTTCTCCTTTTGAATTCATATAATGTGCAGAAGCTAGGACATCAAGCTTTAGATAGTTGAGTAAAAAATGCATTATCTAAGTTTGTCATAGTACAGCAACTATCAGATCAGTTGACTTAACCCTTTGAGGCGCAACCCTTTGCCAATGCTGAAAATGGGGCAGCCGTTGCCATCGCTCGACTTAACTACCAGCAAGATGGCGGACGATCGAAACGTTCATTGCGTGACACAGGCTGTGCCCGCCGGCCAGTTGCGTCAAAAAAGGATCTCTAGATCTGTGTCACGCAATGAACGTTTCGATCGTCCGCCATCTTGCTGGTAGTTAAGTCGAGCGATGGCAACGGCTGCCTTTTTTTCAGCATTGGGCAATCTATCCAGCTGTTCTCGCATGCTTTCCATTTTTCAGCAGATGTCAGTACTGTTAAGAATAATCGTGAAAATTTTTTTACGGGAAATGACGTGCTAAAAAGTAAAGGATTCTCGTGGAGCTATGTCACCCGCAACTATTTTTATAGAAATCCAATCTATTCTTCGTGACTGGCAACGGTCAAAACGTCAGAGTTGGGTGTTCCCAGAGCGGGAACACTGCGCGTTAAAGTGCTCACTTGTAGGAAAGGAGGGAATCGGGGAGCAAATTTTTCGACAAAATCACATTAGTAAGTTTGCCATGTGATGGTTTAAAATATCCCATAGTAACTTTTTGCATTTATGCTATAGAAAGTTTACCTAGGAGAGTTGTGTATTTTACTTATTTAGTTAGTTTATGCAAAGCCTAATGTTTTTAACACTTACAATTTTATTGATATTTATAGACGTAGTCCGATCACTGTAGCAGCTGCTGCAATTTACATGGCTTCGCAAGCATCTGAATTCAGGAAGTCCCAAAAAGGTAATTTTGGGAAGTGTGATTTAAAAGTTATTGCAGATTTTTATTTTGCCAAATTTTTTAGTTTTTGCAACTTCACTATGGAGTTACAAACTTTATCTTTTAATAGTATAGATCAAAAGAATTTTTCTTTTGAATTGCTTCCTGTTTATCTTGCATAGGTCATAATGTTTTTAAAAGTAGAAGCTTATTACATTAGGATCATTTTCAAAATTCAGTGCCATTTTTCTGTCCGTTTGTAATTTATTTAATTTTTTTAAATAAGGTATAAGAAAATTTTAATGATTCTTCTTTTTATCATGTTTTTTATCAATCACTTTCCAGTACTGAGACAATAGATTAAAAAACACTATTTAATAAAACTTTTTACTTCCTTGTACGAACTATAAGGAAGTGGTCGCAAAAAATTTCAGTTGCCAGATTTTGATGAAAAAAAAAAAAACGGATTTTGACTGCCTCTAAATTTTTACTTTTAAGAATTTTTTCGATGCATGACATTGTACGCATGCACACGTACAACCCATTTTTACTGACTACATGTCCATTTTGACCAGTTTTTCCTCGCGTCTGTACATACATATGTATGTAACTTGCATATTTAAAAAAATATTGGCTGTAGAATATTGGAACTTTAGATTTAGGATTGTTGTAACATCTAGTTGCTACTCCCCTTTTGGTCCCAATTGATTCGATTGTTTAAGCCACCCAATATTGCCACCCAAAAAATTTTAAATACATTACGCTCTATGGGAAGAAATTCATAAAAGCGTGTTTTAGAGGTATCAGGCTACTTCAAATGACTCAGTTGTGATATATGTTGTTAAGGATTACAAAATGAATCTC
This sequence comes from Cheiracanthium punctorium, assembly GCA_038373885.1. NCBI lineage: Eukaryota > Metazoa > Arthropoda > Arachnida > Araneae > Cheiracanthiidae > Cheiracanthium > Cheiracanthium punctorium. The sequence continues at coordinate 65,647 of JAWZYV010016615.1, forward strand.
TCCTTTGAAAATAGTGTCTTTATCACTTTTAGTTCTTCTACAGGAGCACTCAGAAACATTTCAACACATTACTGTCAACGCAGCTTCAGAGATATTCATCCATTTTAAGCACAATACCATCCTACCATATAGTTAGGTAATGGTCCAACCACGGTCATGTGCCTCACTCCATAAGTCGCAAAGCTTGGCAACTTTTGGTGTGTATGTATTTAACTCTCATATCTCAAAAACTATTAATCATAGAATGCTGAAATTTCATGTATAAGGTTGTTGCAACTTCTAATTGTGCATCTCGATTTTTGGTTCCAGTCTACTGGAGAGCTTATTTACAGGACCACCTAAAAGAATTTCAATACATTAATGCCTATGAACATCTTAACTATATTAGCCTTACAGTCAGTTCAGTGTTTGGTCCATGCCCAAAATCTTGCCATTTGTCATCGACTTTGGTGAGTTTTGCAAAAATATCGCCAAACTTGGTGTTAAAAGTAATTTCATATTTCGCATCCCTCTAAAAAAATTTAACCGTAGAATTCTGAAATTTTGTGTTTAGAACAATTGTAACATCTAACTGTGCATCTCTTTTTTCATTGCAATCGACCGGGTAATTTATTTACAGGGTCACACAAGTGACTTTAAATACAGTAAGATATATTGATACATTCAATCATTGAAAGTCTACGGTCAATTACTACTTTGGCTATTCCTAAAATATCTCTCAAACTATTTCAAGTTTGTCGGCTTTTGGCGAAATATCGGCAAATTTAGTGTCAAAAACAAATCTTTCAAATTGAACCCAGCTTGGCGATATCGGAAATGTTTGGCTAGAAATCGCTAAACTGTAGTTTTAATGCAGTATTTTATCTCTTTCAAACAAAATAAGTTTGGATGAAGTGCGCCAAAAATATTCTTATGTAATAGATGTGAAAGGAAGTCCTGTGTTTTCCGCATCAGATTTTTTATAAAAGAAATGAGTAGAAAATATACAGAAATATAGCTGTCAGTCATAGAATATAAAACATGGTTTGCAGAATTACTGCCCAAAAGCTAAACTTTCTGGCCTGACATGCTTTGACATTGTGAAATAGAGTTTAACTTACATTATGAAAATGTTTTTATAAGGTTTTAAGAAAAATACTTATCTTTACCCAAGTTTTTTATAATTAAATATAGCTGTCCAGACAATGATGTCATATCTCTGTTACCATGCATTATTTTCAACTTTTTAAACAACAAAATTGAAATTTGAGAATAGCAACATCTGTTTACCATTAGAATATGGTCAACAAAGAAATATAAGCAGACATCTTGAGTTTTTGGCATTTGACTGTAAAAGCAAAAGCCTGTTTGTGATAAGTATTGTAATTGCATGTCATGTCTGTTACCTTAATTACCGTATATACTCGTGTATAAGCCCACCCCCCCCCCAGTTTTCTCCCAAAAATCTTTCATAAATGACTGACCCGTGTATAAGCCCACCCTCCCAACTTTAAAAATGGACGCGTCCGTAAATACTCCCCCTACCAGAATTCGACTGGCTTTCGGTGATCACGTGATTGTTTTGCGACGCAGGGTCAACATAATTGGCGGCTTATAGCACTCAAAGACCGGCTTCGAAACTTCTGGAACGAATGGATGGCTTCCGATAATGTACAGACTACAAAGACAGGCAATCTAAAAAATACAAAAACTTAATGTGCTAGATCTTACTTTTGTTTCCATAAAGTTAAATTGGTTGCCCCAAATGCATGGGCACCGGAAGGGGGGGGGGGGATTGATATGCCAATTTCCGGGACCATGGTTTTCCCATGTACTGTACATAGTATACATATTTGCGCGTATGTGTGTAGATGTTTACTGCTCCCTGAACATTGAATTTCCGATGATCAAATTTTGAAATTTTTTTTGACCCGTGTATAAGCCCACCCCCCCACTTTAAATCCAAATTTTTGTCCAAAAAAGTGGGCTTATACACGAGTATATACGGTAGTTGTACAAAATTTTTTTGTTCAAAGATCACGTCTGAATGTCATGTCTGTTACCGGTCATGTCTGCTACTCTAATAAGTAACAGACATGACAAACAAAAATATAAAATATTTTTATACCTATGTAATATATCACTTTGCATTATTTTGTGCTGAACAAAGGTGTACTCATTTCAAAGAAAATGTCCATTAACAGACATGGCAATTTTCATCAAGTCTGATAATGAAAAATCTATGAAAATTAATAAGAAATGCATGAATATAATATTCAAATAATGTGCAGAAACACGATATGCTTTATAGTCCTGGACCTAGCTATAGTTCTGTGGGAAAGTTTGAGTATGGAGAATTTTTTTTTTTCAGAAATGTTTAATAGGTACCTTAGAAAGTATTTTCGGCTTGGGTGGACATCCGCCACCTGGTACATTTTTTGTCTATGACGTCATCAAAGATGGCGGCCGCTCGATCACAAAATTGCTCTTATCTAAGTTAACACTTGACCGATTAGCATAAAAATTATATCAATATACTGTAATTACTATTTGTAAGATGAAAATAACAATGGTTTTTAACTGTTGCCATAAATTAATAAATAACAAGTTAATGTGTTATGCTATTTTCGATTACAATATAGACATATATTACCGCGAATAAAAAAAAAATGATTATTATGAAACGGCAAAAAGATTGTTACATATTGAATCTAACCCCTTACATACCACACTTACGGAGAGAGCAGGTTTCTTCATTTTCCCTACAAATACAAGAGGATTTGAAACATTTTAAGCAATTACATGCCCCAATAAAATCAGTTTGATATTTCTGTAAATTCTTTTCTGGCACTAAATCATCTTCTATGAAATGCTGGCAGCATGATTTTGTGGATGATACTTGAAATTCTTATTGTTTTGTTTTTTTATCGTGGTTTTCCCAGTGTAGAATACAAATAATCGCCGATCTTAAACACATTTAATATATTTTCCTTTGCATATCGTGAAACCAGTGCTTTTGCTAGCAGATTGTGCAATGGATTAGGAAGTTTAACAAACGGGTTACCTTTTTGTAAAATATATTTAAACATTGAGGTCACCTTTGCATCTAGTCTCTGGGTGTGCTTCTTAGAAAACTCATGCTGGATGTCCAAACCGTCGACAATAGCAATGGAGCCTGCAATTTCCCTAAATAGATTTGATATCATCAGAGGCTCATGATGTTTTATCTCCCATTCTGGTACAAACTGCTTTTGCTTAGTACTCCCAACGATACCAGATAAGCTTTTGGGATCTAATAATGGTTTGTTCTACTGCAACGTCCGCTGCAACAGCTGAAAATTTATGTTCATACCGTTTAACAACATTCTTTACCTTCATGAACATTTCATGCATCTCCGGGGCTGTCTTGGGTAGTCTTCTCATGTCTTCTAAATATAAAGAAGCCCATCGTTGATAGTTTACACATTCAAAGACAGAAAATTTGTAAACATTTGCATGCTGATTTACTGGGTTCGCAATTACTGGCAAAAATCCAACTTGCTTTTGCTATAAATCTTCTTTTGAAGAAAGTGCTTGGAAAGAACTCCGCGATGGTACAAGATGTTCAAGGTTTTCTTCTGGAGTGGAAAGGTCGTAATCAATAATAACATCAGAACTGCGGGAAATAGGTTCTGCAATTCTTAAAAACTGCCATAAGTTGTCTAAATTTTCGCATTGCTTTTTTTTTTTATCTTTATCCATTGTAATTAAATCTGAGTTAGCTTCGTAATCGCTTGGGTGATTAGGACGTTTTTCAAGTTTGTAATACGATTGTAACTTTTGGCATGGAAGAAGTTCTTGAATTGGTTTCAAACCTCGTGTGATACCAGTCTTCGTTAAACATGGTTTAAATAGTATATTCAGCGGTTTGTCTTGAAATAGATCACACATGTTATGAGAACCTCCTATACCAGATAAGGTACATTCCTCATGATCTAAATTACCGAAGGAGCCGATTGTCTATGAATCAATCTTGAAATGACTGGGAATCGATACTTCATTAGGAGCATATTGTGCAAGATTATGATGATGACGAATCGCTTCACTGTAGCTCACACCAATACCTAGATGATTTAGCTTGTTATCAATGCTTCGTTTTTACACGTCTCATGCATTGTTTCCCCCAGCATCATATGTAATGGCGTTTTTTTTCGCTCCGCGATCCATGTTGTAGTACATGATTTCCAATAACACTCGTGCCTTAAGATACCACCTCTGTGAATGCATCTTTTTTTCCGTTCGTCTGGATAAACGTCTTCATTCTTTTCTCTTTCAATGATATCAGCTTCCTTGATGGAATTTGGCTCTATACCAAATAACGTTCTGAAAAAGTTTATGAAAACTTTTGGTATTTTACGCTTACTCCAAGAGCTTGTAAGGTCCTGAGCATCACCAAATTTACCACTGAGCCTAAAGTCTAGCTTCTGCAATGAATCTCTCAATAGAATAGCACATTCTGTTAGAGGATTGCAACTTCTTGGGACATCTGCTACTTCTTCTGTTTGAAGAGACGCATAAAAAAACATGACTGGTTTGTTTGCCTCTTTAGGTTTTGCAAACGTTATCTCATTTCCAAAATAATCACATGCTCAGACGCTTCGTAACAATGTCGTTTCCCACTTGTGCAGCGGCCCATATATTTTCTCGACCATTTTCTGTACTTATCACACTATTATTACTTTTATTACAAATAATGCATGTTTTTTCGTCTGGATTAAAGTCTATTACACCGTCTTGCCATGCTCTGGACAATTTTATGACTTCCATACTTACATTTAAACTCTACAATCTAAAAAACAGAAGAAAAATACAAACTAAATTCGCGCCTTTTCTGCAAGCATTAAAACCTAACCCTAAAAGCGGTTTATACTGGTTTTGCAATCTTATCTTTAGAGGACTACTAGAGCCATTTGTTAGAAAAAATTACAAACTAAATGACCAATAAATACAGACAAATCAGTTTATACGAGTAGAAAACTAAGCTACCCGAACGATATTTGAACAGAACTGTCAACTGGTTCATGCCTGAAAACTGCACACCGTCTGCATTACGCATTATTACATACTTTATTTAATAAAATAAGGGTAATTAATATAAAAAAGTGCAATTTCATACAAATCAGACAAGTATTAACTTAGATATCAGCAGTTCTGAGATGCGAACAGCCGCCATCTTTAATGACGTCATAGCCGTAAAATGTACCAGGTGACAGATGTCTACCCAAGTCCAAAATGCTTACTAAAACACCTACTAAACATTCCTCAAAAAAAATTCTCCATACTCAAACTTTCCCACAGAACTGCAGTCAGGTCCTGGACTATTATGTTATAGAACAAAACTACTTGAAATTTTATTCTTGCTTCTTAAATTTTCAAACGGCACCCAATTTTGAAAATGACCAATTAAAGTCAGAATCATATTGTCTAGTTGTTGTAGTAGTATTGTTCTGAGTACCTTTAGTTGTAATTTTGTTTTCTTTCCAGTAATGCTCTTTGTAGTGAGACTGTTTGAATTTTTGTAAAGTGTTAATGCATTTGGTGTGATTTATATTCCTTGTCTTCTGTGTCCTAGAAATTGGAGATATTGCTGGTGTAAATGATATCACCATCCGTCAATCCTACAAATTGATGTATCCCCGTGCTCCTGAGCTTTTCCCTGAAGACTTCGAATTCTTCTCGTCTATTGAAAATCTGCCTGAGATATAAAAACAATGTTATCATTTTATTAGCAAAACTCCTAAAATAATGCTCATTTCATTTGCTCTGGAGCATTTTCTAATTTTTTGTGATTCACCCTTGCTATAGTAGTCTAGGCATCATAAAGTATAGAATTATGTTAAATGCACTTATTTTTTTTTTCATTATAAAATACTGTTTCATCAAATATATATTTATATTTATTTGTTTGTTTAAATAACTTTATAATGTGACAGTTGAATAATCGAAACTTGCATTTTTTCTAATTTTGTAAAATCAGAAGGATTTCACAAACTGTATGCTGTTTGAACCCATACTGATTGTATGTCTTCAACATTGTTAAAAAAAAAGATTTCTTTGTATTAATATTTATGAAACAGTTGTATTAGGGAAATCTTTCCCTCACCTCCCCCTCCTTTTCTTGCTTCTTTTCATGTTCTACATTTAAATATATAGGTAGCTGCTCACGAATATGTTCAATATTTGAATTCATTTGAATTGATTGTGTGACAACTTAAATAGTTGTCAACCAAATATCTTCTTTTGTTTCAATGAAAATTTTCAAAACTGCTAAGCTATTCATGTGGCACTTTACTGTGTACAAAACTTTTTACATTTATAACACATTACGAATGTAAAATTGGTAAATAAAATATGCTTCTTGTTAATACTGTGTTAGTGCCTTTATTGAGGGGTGCTATGGCTGCGCCAAACTGCTCCAAATGGAATCTCTTGTTACATCCTGATACAAAAAGGTACATATGCACATGCACACAGTACATACATTAGCGCCATAATATAAAAGAATATTTTGCAGCTCTGAAAAGAACTTGTATATCACACATTATCACTCTTCATACATAATATAGACACTCACTTGAGTTGAATCAAGTGCAACATTTAGGAACTTTCATTTTTACACACATGCACAAAACATGTACATCAGCACAATGATGTACACAAATTTTTGCAAGCTTTAAAAAAATATTCTTATGCATATATAGTATCGCACCTATACACATACATTCGAGTTGAATCGAATGCACCATATCGGAGCTTTCGTATTCACTCACATATGCACACAACACAAACACCAATAAAATTATGTAAAGGAATTTGTTTCAGCCCTGTAAAAGAACTGAACATACAAAAGTCTTATACACACCCAAATCATGCAAGGTATTGAAGTAGGAAATTTTGTGTCCACTCTCCTATGTACACATGCACACAGTACATACATTAGCGCCATAATGTAAATGAATATTTTGCAGATCTGCAAAAGAACTTGTATATCACACATTATCACTCCTCACACATAATATACACACTCACTTGAGTTGAATCAAGTGTAACATTTAGGGACTTTCATTTTTACACACATGCACAAAACATGTACATCAGCACAATGATGTACACAAATTATTGCAGGCTTTTTAAAAAATATTCTTATGCACATATAGTATCACACATATACACATACATTCGAGTTGAATCGAATGCACCATTTAGGAGCTTTCGTATTCACTCACATATGCACACAACACAAACACCAATAAAATAATGTAAAGGAATTTGTTTCAGCCCTGTAAAAGAACTGCACATACAAAAAGTCTTATACACACCCAAATCATGCAAGGTATTGAAGTAGGAAATTTTGTGTCCAGTCTCCTATGTACACATGCACACAGTACATACATTAGCGCCATAATATAAAAGAATATTTTGCAGCTCTGAAAAGAACTTGTATATCACACATTATCACTCCTCATACATAATATAGACACTCACTTGAGTTGAATCAAGTGCAACATTTAGGAACTTTCATTTTTACACACATGCACAAAACATGTAAGTAGTAGATAAATGTTCGTTCACCTCAGGGGCAGCCCATGTTTATTGTGGGCAGCCGTGGGCAACTGTATAACTGCTTTCCCTAGGCTGAGCGGGGAAGGGGGCGTGGTCGGACCGGATGTGGGGAGCGGATGTTCAAAGGGTTGATAAGAATTTTTTTCCTTTTTTTCAAATAAGGGGACTTGTAATTTTTTCAGACTTTAACAATTTTCTCAAATAAGAGGACTTGGAAAAAATTTTCAGATTGCGATGCATTCTCTCATGAAAAATAAGGGACTTTAACATTTAGTATCAAAATAAGAGACTTTGACATAATTTTAAATAAGCTATACTTTATGAATTAAACCTGAAATAAAAAATATTGTTATTGTAATTAAATGAGGACCCACCAGCCACCCGGTAGAATGTCTACCGCCTCATTTCAAATAAAAATTTTTACTGTGCCTTTCCCCATCACGCTAGCGTCGCATGAATGGAGACAGGGCGTAGCACAGAGAATGCGTTGTTGTTTTTGTTTCTTTAAAAAATAATTAACTATGTGGAGCAAAGAAATGAACAACATCCCCAGGAGGATTTAGTTTTCTTTACCATTTAGTAATAGAACCAATGCAAATTGAATAAATGTTGCTTAATACATACTTCTAATGTTCAGCTAATTTTTGTATACCGTTTAAGATTATAGCATATATTTAATAAGTAACAGTTTACTAGAATATTAAAGTAGGGTTTAGGATACCCATACATTTTCTACAAATTTCTTGTACTGTTAGGGAAGTGAGAAAATTATACCATAGAACGATTTTAGTACGTATAGTTTTTACAAATAATGATTTAGATAGTGTATGAACTTTTTTATCTAAACATTTTTTTTTCTTAAGAGATTTTTACCCAAGTTTTAATTTTAAGTTAAATAAGTAATTTTACAACAAATATTTTTTTAACCAAGAGTTTTAATTTTAAGTTAATAATTTATTTTACAACAAATATTTTTTAAATCAAGAGTTAATTAATTTTTATTTTTTTTTAACCATGAGTTTTAATTTTAAGTTAAATAATTTTACAACAAATATTTTTTACCAAGTTTTAATTTTAAGTTATATAATTTTACAACAAATATTTTTTTAATCAAATGTTTTTAATTTATCAAGAAAAAATTTTAATCGAGTGTTTTTAATTTATCAAGAAAAAAAAATTAATCAAGTGTTTTAATTTTTTGTATACCGTATTTTTGTTAAGTAGCCGTTTAACATTAAAGTAGGATTTAGGATACCCATACATTTTCTACAAATTTAATCTACTGTTAGGCAAGTGAGAAAATTATAACAAAGAAAGATTTTCACAAATAATGATATAATCTTATATTCTATTGCGAGAAAATCACTTTAACCATATATCCCCCAAAACTCAAGTTTTTGTATACGAAATGTATGAATACTCAAAGTATTTATCTAAACATTTTTTCTTACCAACACATTTTTGATAAATTTTAGGCAGCGATTATACTAGTTTCTATTTTCTATAGATCAATTAGAGAAAAAATTACATTTTTAGTAATCCTACAAATCATTTTTACTGTATATCCCAAGTAGTATAACTTGATTTATAGAATTTCAATACGATACGAGTTAGATTGTTTATGTGCAACACTAATTTCAGTTTGACTATGAAAGCATAATTTTATACATAAATCAACCTTTTTAGAGGTATTTTATTGATGCACTTAACCTATTTTATAGAAAGGCGGGTATAACTAGCACAAACTTTTAGACTGGGTAATACTATTGTTAGAAAGTGGAACTATTGAAGATAAAAATTGAAGATCCGTTTTAGCACAGTTGTATACTGCATGTACATAAAATATCTTTCAATACTTAGATAAAATAACAGTTTAAATCGCAAATCATTACTTGAACTAAAAAACTACAAGGTTTTTACTTACTTGAAGCCACGTCTTGCGAAATCTTCTTTACTGTAAAGTACTTCTTACGGTAAAAAAACCCGGTAAATTTCTTGACGGATGCAAAGCAAGCTAGCAGATCAGGAAAATAGAGTAATGATTTAAAATACATTAGCTCTATTCCCCCTCTCAGCTACCTATTTCAGGGCGTCATCTTGATTAATTCTTAATCTTGGCTGAAAATATTAATAATATTTTGACACTAAAAACAAAATAACACATTTGAAGATATTAAACGCTTTAAAAGTACTTTTTTCTTATAACAATTTATCAGATTCAAAATACTATTTTATGTAGGATGAAATTAGTTAGCAAGCGAAAATTTAATCTTAATTAGAATTTACTGAAATATAGATGCCTTATTTTCTATTAGGGGAAAACCCTCAAACCCCAGTTTTCGTATACAAACTGCTTAAAGTACTTCTACCGATAATGCCTATTGCTATTAATTACACTGGATTATCCACTTAAAATTTTGCAAAACACCAAAATACAGGAAAACATCCATTAACAGTAACCAAAAAAATCATACTTAAAATTACAACACATCAAAAGTGGAAAATATAATTACCAAACTATAAGAACCACATAATTATTTTCAATTAGAATTACGGTATCAACTTATATGTAACTAAAATAATAGAAAATATTACACTTACCCTGTACTTGTACACGCGAGAGGTGAAAATAATAAAAAATACTTAAATAATTCGCAATCCACAGCATAAAATCAACCACGTGCACGCCTATTGCAAACTCATTGCTGATAACAGAAATTGAGATAAGAAAGTGCCTTGAGGCCCTACAGAGTCGGCTAAATAACAGTAGGCAAGTTTTCCGATAAGATAAAACCAGGGAGGGTGCTAGGGGAATACCGAATTGTGGGGACACGTGTTTCATTCTACGTTCAAAAATGGGGACTTATGGATTAAGATGTTTACTACTTAAAAAAAAGATCTAATTTTTACAAATGCATTGGAACTTTGTATAGGATATCTATTGAACACGTATTAAATACATTATGATTATTATTCTGATCGACATTATATCCTAAATTAAAATATCAAAGTTAAGCTACAACGATTAATATATTTTACGTAGTTTAGGAAAATAATGAATCATTAAATTAACTTCTGTGAAACAATAAGCAAAGATCATTGTACTAAAGCAAATTATTTTTGTTAAGTTTTGATAAATAACAGTAATAAATTATAGGCATTGCAGTTGAATGAGTATTCACGTATAAAATAGGTATTAAAATTATTGTTTAAAACAATTTTTAGAATAATAAACTAAAATTTTTATTTAATAAAGTCATAAACTAAAATTATTAATGAAAACTTGTTAATAAATTAAACATATCAAAATTTTTACACTCAGTTTTTTTATATACTTAAATTTTACAAAGATATCCTTTTAATAAATTCATAAACTAAATTGATTGAATGAAGCTTGATTGAATGTTGACACTGAGCATCCCCTAAAATATTTAGGCAAGGGAGGAATCTGAATTTCTTCATCAGGCCCTGCCCCCGATCCCCGCAGTCCCACAACCAGACTTGAATTTTATGCAGCAGGAATTCATGTCTCGCCAACACTTCTCTCCCCGGACAGAGTCTGCTGCACCCGGGATGGACACCAAGAACTCATGTCTCGCCACCGCTTCTCCTCCCCTGACAGAGACTGGTGCACCCGAGTTTTACCGATGCCAGTCTACTCACCTGTGTTTAGTTGTGGAGCCGCATGGGACCGTTCTTATATCCCTAATTCATGTATATAAATTTTCCATTGTTAGAAAACGTCGTAACAACAATGTACCAATGAAACTTCTGGTGAAAGTACAGAATTACGAAGCTGATTCCATTGTTAAACACTTCGGTCAGTTCTTTGTGTAAATAGGGATGATTGTGATGTAGTTGAACCATGCACACATCTAAAATGTAAAGATATCTGCACTGACTTCCACTTTTGACTGCAATGCACTTACAATTTTATTTCTTTAAACTTCTGCACAAAACATTTTTTTGAAGGCTTTGGCCACAACAGGAAAGAAATTGTAGGTCTCTTTATTATGGGGGCACCTAGTAGGTGGATCAACTTCGCCCCCTATGAAAAGGCGGACATGACAACCACGACCTGTCGGGAATCGAACCCCGGCCGCCGAAAGTTGAACCCGAGACCGGAGTACGGTGCTTTACCCACCATGCAACTCGGTCGGCCTGTAAAAAACTTTGCTCATTTGTTATTGCTAAATTTACTATCTTTTAAATTACTCTGCAAGTCAGGACAATAAGTAAAGAAGGTTCACTATTGTAGTTCTTCAAAAGTTGCCTCCGAAGCGTTTTCTATTAGCAGGAGTTTATGGATCGATATGCTAAGATTTAAAATTACATTATAATAATATTCTCCACCTAAAGTAATCAGAATTCAAATTTCGCTGCAAGTAAATCAGCTAATAAATGATTTCCCGTCATCTCTTTCAATTGAAGTGATATCGCAAATCTCGGAGCATTTTTCAAAACTTAACTTTTCATTGCATCACCAAATTTGGCGACCATTCTGCGAGAATTTGAGCAGCACTTCAAATGACTTCGACACTATATCACTTTTTTTCCTTGTTGCAAGCCTATCTGAAAGAGATACAAATGATGCACCCATTTTTTTTTGATAAATTTTCATCAATGTATTGATATTAATGATTAATTTCATTGTCATTGAAACGGATTAATGTTTCTAAAATGTATTATTTTCCTGATGTTTGTTTTTTCATTGCTTAGTGATGTATGTTATGTATGTTAATAAGTTGCTGATGTAAGTGTTGCGTACGCTACTTCTAAAGTTGCTATCACACAACAGCTCTATGCACTGCAAAATGCATGTACTGCGCTTTCGCGCTGCATTTTGCCCGTCAAAAGCAATATATAGGGGTTGTTTTGCAGTGCGAAAATACCACCTAGACGAAAGGCGCAGAGTTGCAAACTTGGCGACGTTATCGCTCTTTCTGTGTCAAATACCGACTACTACTGGCTATTTTTGCGACGAAGTAAAATTAGATTCGTGATTTCCGCACGTGTGGATTTTATATATGCGTGTCTGCATTCTCAAGTAAAAGAATGAACGATTTGGAGCAACAAAGACTTTGTCTTTCCATAATTGCGGTAACTTATTTCATTAATAAAATTGGCTTCGATTTCTGTCGTCCACATTGCGGACGCGAAGGCAGCCATCTTGAATTAAGGCGTGGATATTTCTTGGGCTCTGATTGGCTGATTTCGCATTGCATGCCTTACTTTTTCAAACAGTGCTGAAAAAAGTCAGGCTACAAGAAAAACGCTACCACACGATATTTTCGTCCGACTGAAGGGCAAAATTGCAATGCGAAAGTGTAGTGCATTGCATTTGCAGTGTGTAAAGCTCTCGTGTGATAGCACCTTAACAGATTGGCTACATGTCAAAATAGATCAACGATCATCATGCAAAGTACAAACTCATTCACTGCAAGCAGTCACAGCACAATCTTTTCCAAATATCCACCGTTCAACATACGGAGATAACGCAAGTGAAATTTGTCGTCAGAGCTCTTGTCTCAACCGAAATGAATTCACACACCGCTCAAATCGACGACTCGAGCTCTCCCAATCTGTTGCGAATGTTCTGGGGGACAGTCCCTCAATGTGCCCCACAGAAAGAAGTATTCACAATGAGTCAGATCGGGAGAATAAGGAGGCTAATTCCTTATAAATGCTTGCGATTATGTGCCATGTATTAGCGGCTTTTCTATGTACTACTTCATAACTTTATAAAATTTTTAATGCTTACATAATAAACTTACTGTTTGCTGCACCCTTCTATTGATCTTTGTTTCTGTTATTTTTTACATTGAAATCAGGGTGTATTTTGCTGACAACCTGCATTTATTTATTCAGTATTTAAGAAGTATTTCTGATTTCGATTCAGTTTTTCATCTTCATCATATGTTTGTGATGTATAACATGATTCGTAAGTATGATATACACAGAAAAAAAAAATCAAGTGATTTACTTGTGTGAGGCACATTTTTCTTGTGCTACAATGTGGAAAAGAGACATTCATAAATTTTTAATATCTTAGATTTTTTTATCTTTTTAGTACTATTGAATACATAAACTAGGTTCTGCTTTAAAAAAAAATGTGAATGATCCGGAGACAACAGAAATGAATCATTAATATTTTTACTTACCTGAATTTGAATATGAACTTACAAATTAAACATTTCGATACTAGAGAAAACACTAACTTTCAAATATGTGCTTGCCCTAGGGCGTACGCTGAAATTCGAAAGGCTGATTACATAGAAATGATTACTAAACCATTAGCCCTCGGCTATAACAATTACATTCTTTAATGGCCGGATCAGCTGCCGATTATAAGCTTGACCACTACGAGGGACGAAGATGTGGATGAATGCTATTATTGGGGCATCTCGTTTGGCATGTGAACGTTTCCTCCTAATGGTTGGTCTCCTAATTTTGATAAAAGACTAAGCATCTAGACTGGCACTCTCAGAAGTGTCGCTTAAATGTCGAGGACATTACAGCAATGACGTATTTTATGTACACCATCTCCCGTCTATAACTTGTACATACTCCAATTTATGTTGATTTCTACAGTGATGAATAAAATTCCGACTAAATCATGCAGAAGCGGTAATCTTTTTCTGCTATTAGTTTTTGCTAAGGCGTACAAGCAAAATGTAAACTCAACTCACTGACTACATGGGGTCTGCTGCTGTTTGCACATCCATCACTATAAATCTAAACACCCTGACCCTGTAATAATGCAATAACTAAATTATTTTTATAGATTATCATCTTCAACATCAGAATGTTACGAATCAGGTATTAACATTTTAACGCGCAGTGTCCCCGCACTGGGAAACTCTGACGTTACACCAAACTCTGACGTTTTGATTGTTGCCAGTCACGAAGAATAGATTGGATTTCTATAAAAATAGTTGCGGGTGACATAGCTCCACAAGAATTCTATACGTTTTTGGCTTGTCATTTCCCGTAAAAAAATTGCCACGATTATTTTTAACAGTACTGACATCTGCTGAATAATGGAAGAATGCGGGAACAGCTAGATAGATCCCAGACAGCACAGCAAACTTGCATCAAACTTGCAGCAAGCTTGATTTATCAAGTCAGTAAACTTGATTTAAGCTTGAAAATTTCAAGTGTGTAAGCTTAATGCAAGCTTGAATCAAGTGTTCTAGTTTACACTTGCCCAGCTTGGATTAAGCTTGACATTTCAAGCTTGAATAAAGCTTAACATAGCAAGCTTAATTTCAAGCTTAAAAAATTTTCCTTAAAAAAGAAAAATCCTAATTACCGGGGCGCCGAACTCGCCCCACATATGTTATTTTGCAACGCATTTTCCCCTCTATGCCGAAATTTCAATTTAATTTAATATGTTTCCATCATACGTGCTCGGCTAGAGTAGAACCCGGGACCTTTGGGTTGGAAGGCCAGCGACATAACCACTCAGCCAATCCGAGTTGACCCGATATGACTAAAGTTTGAAGTGACTGTTCACGCCGTTTTCTGCCGAGATCTATTTTCCGATATGTTGATCTGTTTCTTTTATTTTTCCATTGGATGCATCAAAATTAAAAAAATTTTAATGTGTGATTTATAGACTCTTTAGCTAGCTCTAAACATCATTTTATTTTTTACAACCATTACAAAATCCTCTTACAATATTTGATTGCAAACATCTTTCACTAAAACTTTAGAATACCAAAAATTAGGCGAATTACTGGATAAATGAAAATCGCGCGCTCGCGCCATGGAGTTAGTTGGGTGGATTGTAACTAAAAGGATGACGATGCTTTGACGTCATTTTACAATTGTTACATCCTCCCCCTCTGGTTCTGACGACGTCCCGACGAAGAACCAGGAGGCTTTTTCGGTGGTCTACCTCGTTTTCTTATCGGAGCCACTGGTGTAGCGTCCGAATTATGACACAATTTTAATGCTGATGAATGATATGTTGCAAGCGGTTCATGTGGATTATCCAGGCTTGCAATTTCAAATGTAGTAGGCGATCTTTGAGTCAATATCACATATGGTCCATCACGCTTAGGCATGAACTTTGCAGTTTTGTGATTGGAGGCTTTACTCACAGGATGTGAGGTTACCCATACTTTATCTCCCGGTATGAAGTTAGGTCCTTGCTGCCTTTTACGATCAGCATATTTCTTTCTTTGGTCTTGTTTTATTTCCACTCTTTCCTTAATTTCCTTAGAAATATTAGCAAATCTCTTCAAATATGGTGTAATTTCTGGCACAAAATTGTCGTTATAAATAACTGCACGTATGTAATGCTGTACGTCATCGACTGTCCGTAGTTCTCGGCCGAACTGCAAATATGCTGCACTGTGTCCGGTGGTATCACATTTGGCAGTGTTCATAGCAAAACGAATTGTTGGAAGCTTTTCTTCCCAAGAGTCATGTTCATTACCCACAAGGATAGCCAATCTCGGTTTCAGATCCCGATTTTTCCTCTCTACAGGGTTAGCTTGAGGATGATAGACAGGAATCAAGCTTTGTTTTATATCCAAGAGGAAACAGAGTTGTTGCATTACACCACTGACAAATTGGCTTCCGTTATCACTAATTAGACGTCTTGGGAGACCATATCTCAAAATAACTTCTTCTAACAACGTCGTTGCACACTCCTTTGCAGTGGCTTGCTTTAAGGCAAACAATTCTACCCATCTAGTTGCACAATCTTCAACAATAAATATCCACTTTTTGCCACTTTTACTTTCTGGTAAGGGACCAAAAAGATCAATAGATAGGACTTCAAACCTTTGAGAATAAACAGGAGTTTGCAACAATCCTGATGGTTTTTGATTTGACGGCTTGTACCTGTTGCATTCAGCACAGTTCTTTACATAGTTTGCAATATATGAACGCATTCCGGTCCAATAGTATCTTTTGGAAATTCTATCATAAGTTCCTTCAGCACCGTAATGACCTGCTGTTGGCGAATCATGGTATACTTTCATAATCTTTTCTTTCTCGTGCGATGGCACAACAAGCTGTGCCTCTTCCGAATCTGAACTTGGGGAATATCTGTACAAAACACCTTGGTTCATAATGTAACCACGTTCGGTCCAGTTATAATAGTCAACACTTTTTTGGTCACTTTCAAAGCTGTTAATTATCTTTTTCAATTCTTCATCTTTCATTTGGTTAAAACGTAAATCACTTGGTTTACTTGCTGGCATGTCCACAACGACCGAGCAGAGCTCACAGCTATCTTTAGGAGGATGTCCACAACTAGGCCGGGACAACATATCAGCTATAACATTCGCCTTTCCAGGTATGTATTCTATCTTCAAATTGAATTCCTGCAATTGCAAAGCCCATCTGGCAAGTCGTCCAGATGGAGACTTAAGACTCATGAGCCATCTTAAAGGCTGGTGGTCTGATGCCACAGTAACTTCACTTCCATCAATGTACCCTCGGAACTTGTTAAGAGCCCAAATTACAGCAAGTGCCTCACGCTCAGTAGTTGAATAGTTACGTTCTGCAGAATTCAATAATCTACTAGCATACTCAATCACTCGTTCTTCAGAATTCTCCCCCTGGAGGAGCACTGCTCCAAGAGCATAGCTGCTTGCATCAGTTCGAACAATGAATGGTTTTGTTTCATCAGCCTGTTCCAGTATTGGTGCCGAAACCAAGCAGCGTTTTAAAGCTTGAAATGCATTTTCTTCATGGGTACCCCAAAACCACGTTGATTTCTTCTTAGTGAGATTGCTTAACGGTCGAGATAGTTCTGCAAAGTTAGGTATGAATCGTCGATACCATGAACAGGTTTGTAGGAAGGACTGCAGTTGTTTAACATTCTTGGGAGGCGGAATCCGAGTGATGGCTTCAACCTTTTCAGAGTCTACTTCAATGCCATTAGGGGTAATCCAGTGACCTAAGTACTTTACTTTGTTACATGCAAAATTACACTTTTCTCTATTTACAAAAAGTTTCCATTTTTCAAGTCTCTGAAAAACAGCTTCAAGATCTGACATGTGCTGCTCAAAATTGGATGACAAAATTATAATATCATCCAAATAAGTAAGTATATTTATTCCAGGAAGTCCCTTTCGAAAGTTATCCATAAGTCTCTGAAAAGTTGCTGGTGCATTACGCAGACCAAAAGGCATTCTGCGATAGCGAAATGTTCCTAGAGAACACACGAAAGCTGTTTTGTCACGATCAGGTGCATACACATTTACCTGGTGGTAACCAGAACGTAAGTCAAGCGTAGACATGAATTCAGTACGTTTGGCTTGATGCAAAAGATCGTCCATCCTCGGTAAAGGATAAGAATCGGGTATAGTCACAGAGTTTAGCTTTCTGTAATCGATACAAAGACGTACGTCACCATTCGGTTTTGGAACAAGGACAACTGGTGCCGAGTACGGAGATTCACACTCTTCAATAATTCCTTTTACAAGAAGGTCATTTATTTTAGCTTTCAGCAACTCTCTTTTTGCTGGGGACAACCGATAAGGTGGAACTGACACTGGCGGGTGATTTCCTGTATTAATATGATGCTCTACTAGTGGAGTGGCCTCTCCCCCTGCCTGAAAGATTCTCTTATATTTGCAGAGCAAATCATTTAAAATTTTCTTTTCTTCAGAATCTAATCTTGAACCTTCGCTTTCTCTCAAAGAATAAGAATTTACTTCGATATTTTCGACAGTTTCTTCCAGATTTGGATCCTCTTTTGCAAACGAGAATTTGTGACGAGGTGTGTCATCAAAGTGCCAAAACCCGCTCTTGATATCTAACACAATACCAGATTTTTGTAAAAAGTCTACACCCAACAGAGTGCGATTTCCCTTAGCATGGGGCAAGAAAATAAGATTCGTAATAAATGTTCGGTTTTGTATAGTAATTGGCACGTCAGCACTCAACACTCTAGACGTAGTTCGATGACCATCAGCTAACTTCATAGAAAGTTCTAGATCCGTGAATATTTGGCCTCTTTCCTTGAGAAATTTATATAAGGATTCTCCACCAATAGAACGGCTAGCACCAGTATCCGCGCAAACAGCTCCAGTTGCTTCAAAAATGGATATGTCTAGCAAAACAGTTGGAGGGGGTGAACCCAAACAAGTGTACATATGTACAGAATTAAATCTAGTTTGTTCTTCTCCGTTTTTTGAACAATTTGGACATTTTGCCTTTATGTATCCAGGGTTACCACAACCGTAACATGTTAAAGGATTTCTATCATCTGAGACAGATTTTATTTGTGTTCTTTCAGACCATTTAGACTGGTAGTCCCGTTTTGGCGAACTAGTTTTATATCCACTAAATTTCTTTCTAAAATAGACAGAGTCTTTTCCTAAATTATTTCGAATATTTACATAAGCATCAAGCTTTTCAGCTAATTCACTAGGAGAATTCCAGTCTGCCCATTCATCCATAAAATGATCTCTCATTTCTGATGGGGTTTTTCTTTTTATTTGGTCGGAAATTATTAAGTCTTTAAGGCTTTCGAAATCACTGATACCCAGTTCTGAAATACGACCTTCAAGGTATGTCCTTAATTCAAAATAGAAATCTCGCCAAGTACCGTCAGGCGATTTGTTATGCTGACAGAATAACTGTCTGAATTTATCTGCCGTAAGCTTAAACCTTTGTAATAACAAGTTTTTAACGTATTTATAATTCTGAGTCTTCTCATTTGGCTCCCTAGCAATAAGTTTGGCGATATCGGCTGGTAGCACACCGATCAAATAAGCAACCCATTTAGAATCAGGCACATTAAAGAAGTTTAACTGCCTTTCAAACAAATTCAAAAATAAACCCATATCATCTTCCTTTGGACAGAAAACTGGTAAAAGTTTTTGTACTTCCAAGATAGACTAATTCATTTCTACACTAGCTCTATTAATTTCGGTTGGCAAGCCTAACCTATGAGCTTCGAGTTGGGACCTAAGCCTTTCTATTTCGAGATTCTTGTCATTAATTATTTCTTGTTCTTTTAATTTCCGAACTTCAATTATATTTGATAGGACATCTTTTACAAACACTTCCTCATAATTCTTAGACTTCATAATTAAATTTCTAAGATCTATAATCTTTAAGTCTGTACTAACTTCTTCCTCCCCCATCTCTTGGGCAAGCAGGATTAGATCCTCCTTCCGCGCTTTACCCAAATACGCCATATTTCCTGAATTTAAAGTAAAACGTCACTCACTTATCTGTGCCATTTTTTACGTTGGGCACCACTTTTAGCTAGCTGTAAACATCATTTTATTTTTTACAACCATTACAAAATCCTCTTACAATATTTGATTGCAAACATCTTTCACTAAAACTTTAGAATACCAAAAATTAGGCGAATTACTGGATAAATGAAAATCGCGCCCTCGCGCCATGGAGTTAGTTGGGTGGATTGTAACTAAAAGGATGACGATGCTTTGACGTCATTTTACGATTGTTACAACTCTACTAATAGGGAAATAAGCATAATATAAACTTAAAAGCAGGACACGTTTTAAAACTTTCGATATCGCAACACTCATGCTGAGCACTACTGCTGGCCAAAATCGAGACAAACGACTGATTTTGAAATCAATTTCGTATCATAATTGTATTTTATTTTAAAGAATTTCCATATTTGAAAATATAGAATCTTTTTTTTTAATTCTATGGTCAAGTACATTTATGACTGATTAATTATTTTGTGGAGGCCGGATTGCACCTCATTCTACCACCCATAAAGTGAAGTATATTAACTAAGTAAAAAATGTTAATTATATTAAAATTTATTTTTAGGGCTAATTAATTAGTTAATGGAATTACTAATGTTAATTAGATGTAAATAAAACTAAAACTCCCCTCGTGTTACACTTCAGAGGGGGGAAAGGTTTTCTATCACTTCACAATCATTGGATTTGTATGTTCTAGAATATTTTATATGCATTATTTTGAGTGAAATGCATGCACATCAACAGTTTAGATAATTTTTTTAGCATGATATACTTTTAATGAAAATAGAAAATTGAATAAATAAATATATTGGAAAATGCTTTGACATAAAAAGTATTCCCTTTTCCGTAAGTTCTTTTGAGAATGATGTTTTATTCAGCATGCCCATTATATACATAATTTTCCACAGGGCACGATTCTCTCGCATTTTCTTGCAAGTTTGAGAAAATACGGATATTTTACATAATAATCTTTTTCTTTTGCACTTTTTTTTCTTTTAATGACAGCTTTGATAGCATTTCTCGCAGGATATCTTTGTACATAACTATTTCATTCGATAATCCTTTATTTAGAATCTTCAGGATATTTAATTTCTTTTCTCGCCAGTGTTCAGTATAAAAGGATGCTTTCATTAAGACACTTCAAAAAACGCATTCCAAAAACGCTATAAATAGTTATGAAAGCGGTTTTATTATAAAAGTAATTTTGAAACTCCGTTTAATAATAATAATAATAATAATAATAATAATAATGTTATGTAAAAATAACACAGAAGAGAGCAGACAACCTTTGAGATCAAAAGATCATAAAGATACTCATGTTATATAGTGTGTCATCCTAATGAAACCATGCATTGTTTTATTAAAAAATATCTAACCAGCTTTCTTGAAATAAATTAAACGAAATTAAATAAAGTTATTAAACTGACCGTAACTAAAATTGGAACATAATAATCTGAAATATACGTTATTTTAATTTAATAAATTACAACAGCAATAATAAGAACAATTTATACAAATAAGAAAAACACTGATATTTTGATTGTTTTGTGCTTTGGCAAGCCTACACGAGGGACATCTTACTAGGACTTTTAAACGGTTCTAACATGTGTTCACGGTACATATGCAGAAACCGAACAAAATCCAGAACGTACGTTCGACAACCACGCGGCAGGCCTGAACAAGGGAATTTCGCACTGCAGCTGTCTTTTTGTCATTGCAGTGCCTCATCCACTTGGCCATGGTTGAGCCACACTGATATTTAGAGAGGATCTTAAGAGGATGTATAAAAAACTCAGTCGCTATCTTTTTAAGTCAAACGCTTGAGGGAACACGATTGCATTCACACTCTGCAAGTAATGCATGAGGGTAGGAAACTATGACGATTTTCCGTATGTCAATATTTCGCTACAAATTGCAAAACTATGACAAAACTACCCGAAGCGAATACTGTGAAACTTCGTATGTAGGTGCATTTTATTTTTAAGATAGGTGCTGCATTAAACAGCATTTTCGAAAATTCATAGCCCATGGGAGTGGGGGACCAAAATGTGCTTCTCAAAAATCTATTTATATCTCAATGAAAATGAGAAATATCCATAAAATTCTCGCTGTAAAATACAACACTGAAGAATACCTAAAAATAGAATCTCAGGACATTTTCTAATTCGTCCTCCAAGGAGGCTAGACGGGTAGACGTGAATATACCTCGCCATGATTGGAAGAAGCTTGTACAGCTAATTAGCACTTCTTGCTGGTATATAGCTTTCCATGCTATTTCTGCTCTAACCAGCTATACAGCATATTAAGCTGGCAAGCATAAAAACGCTTGCAACAGCTAAATAAATTTTATTGCGGGACATAAGTCTCCGCCTCAGTCTCAATTCTGGGGGTCTTAAAATTTTTAAAGTGGGGGAAAATAGGTGGAAAACGGGATTTTTTTAATTTATTGCCATTTTCTGCTTTTAAGAATGTTAAACGTACAACTTTTGTGTTACTTTATGCAATTCATTCCTTTCACTCCTGAAAAGATTTTACATAATTATATTGCTTTTAAACCCAAAAATACTAACTTTATAAAGAGCTAGTTTTTTACATTAAGGTGAGGTAAAATGGGTACGGGTAAATTTCGAAATCAATTTTAAAAAATTAAAATTTATTTTTATTTATCTACTATTATAATTTACAATTTATTCAAATTTATAAATAGCCTTGCCATGTCTGTTAGAATTAGGTTCTAGATAAACATTGTTTTCCGACATCTCACTATTTCACTGCAAGACGATAAAATGAGTGAATATCGCTTTTTTATCCGAAATATAACTAGTTTGTTCTTAAGTGGCTTTTCTTTTTTAGCCTAAATTTTCAGACATAAGCAGGCAAGATTTATACTCTTTAAAGTGTTTATTTGGGCGATAAAATGGGTAGTAATGAAGTTACTACCCATTTTATCTCAAAGCCATTGATGAGACCATTTTATCCCACCATACTCTGTAAATTAAATGTTTAGAGGAAGTAACTTATTTTAATGAAATAATGAAAATACATTTTGTTAGATTTAAATGATTAACCGCAATCATTTAATTTCAGAAGAAAGGAGACCCCTGAAATCAACACAATTAAAAATTTAAACACTTTAAGGTAAACAAAATTTGAGACAAGTTGCTTTTATGGTTTGAAGGATGATACGACTGTAACGGGGAGAAAAGGTGCGAATTTAAGAAAAATTAGTAAGTATGGTTATACGATAATATGCATAGTCTCTTTTGCATTAAAAAATCTAATATCGTCCAAAATTTACTTTGAAAGTCTTTGAAAGTCTCTAGTAAAACACTTACGTCTTATTATCTTCATTTAAGTAGTAAATTTACAGTAGCATTACTGGCAGACATATCAGAAACACAAATAATAATTCGCGATTAAAAATAACTTTCTGAATAAATAGTTATAAAAAAAAAAAGAAAAAGTTTTAAAATGTTACATTGTGAATGTTTTCAGCAATTCTATACACGCATTCACATTTTAGTGTTAATTAGATGTTTAAGTCGTTTGGCATATTTTGGGGGAAATGAATATTTTATGAAAGGTCTGTATTCATTATCATATTTCAAAATATTTAAAACTGTATCAAAATATTCTTTTTTTAAAAATTTAAAACATTGATACAAATAACGCCTGCGTGAATAAAATGAAATCGATATATAAATGACAAATTTAATGGCTTGGATTGCATTTCTTTGTATTCGGAATTAATACAGGAAAAAGTATGAATAAATATATCAGAAAGATATTTTGATACTCTCTTTTTTGTACATATATACATATTTTCTTGGAATTGAGCTTTCTTTTTATTCTCATTATTTGTGCATAGAAAAGATTGGTAGCATTCCTCAGGGCACGATTGCTTAGCTGAGTTTTTCTGAAATTCGTGTGCCCCACCGAATTTCGTGTGCCCCACCGAAATAAGGCCACCGTAATATTGTGCAGTAACTAGATGCAAAACTGACGAATAAAAACGAAACAAAGCTCTAAAGCGTATTTACGTTATATTTGGAAGAAGCAGGCCAAAACTCCACATCGTTTAATCGGCGTCAGAACGCTGGACCGTCACACTTCAGTCATCTGCCACGTTCAGTGTCTTATCCACTCGGCCATGGTTGAGCCGAGAAACAAATAAAGCAAAGACTTACCGATAAACAAGAACGACAAGGACCTGCAATAAACATTTCCACCACAATGACAAAAAAAAAAAAAAAACCAGAGAAGAACCGCTATGTGCGACTAGAAATTTCGTGTGCCCCACCGAAATAAGGCCACCGTAATATTGTGCAGTAACTAGATGCAAAACTGACGAATAAGAACGAAACAAATATATTAGGAAAGAATATACACAAATATGTATTTACCATTAAAAAAGTCACCACTTGTCGCAACTGAGCAGGAATAAAAAAAAATGTAAAAGAAGAGGAAGGAAAGTGTCCCGCCGATATAGAGACAGTAGAGATGAGACGGGCTCAGCCCGAGCCCGGGCTCGGGCTCTCTAATTCACAATTGCGTTCAAGCTCGGGCGGGCTCAGGCTCATGAAAAATTTCTCCTTTGTTGAACATACTCCTTGAAACAGATTTTAAAAAGTGATTCATGAGGAAAATAAATGGAAAAAAAATAGCGGCACGGGCGCCTAGAAGGTGCGTGAAGCTCTTTGGGTATTACAGAACGTCGGCTTAAATTGCTTACTTAGTCATGAGATCCGGCATTATTTGATAAACATGGATATAAATAGTTAGAAAGTGCATTGAGAGTTTACAACTCTATTTGTCTTTAATTTGCACAAACGGCAAAATTTATTGCATTCTATCAGTGAAGTAATTGAATTTTATTTATCTTTAGCTGAAATTTCGGGCTCGGCCTCCGACTTAAATAATTGATAAACTTGACTATGAACACACCACACACGATCGCATAAAAATGGACTTTGAATGAGGCTCGTCGAGAAGGGGGCACAAGGGGGACAATTGCCCCAGGGCCCGAACCTTAGAGGGGTCCGATCCTGGAGGACGTATGTTGCGAATTTTTAGCGTACTAATCCCATGGGAAAATGAAATATTTTTATCGCCCAAAACCTTTCTTGATACATGCAGCTGCATTCGTAGGAACTTGGGGAAAAAAAAGAACCCAATAACTTCTGAATTAAGCTTGGAAAATATTTCTTTTTTTTTATTCTGGAGCTCTTTTTAACATTATTACGTCCTGTTTGCAAACTTAGCTAATCATTTGGCTACGAATTTTATGATAACTCTGCTTTAGTTTTCGAATAACATTTAAAAAAGTATAATATTTAATTATACCAGGTGATTCTCTATGCATTAAGAAAGAATTTAGAGTTATACTGTCATTACTTTAAAACAACTTTGATAAATTACCAGCAATTTGGTGAAAGTTTTATCATGAACAAGGTTTTGTATACATGGCCTACTGTAAATTTAAAGTGTACTAATTCAAAGTGTTTAACCCTTTAACGCGCAGTGTTCCCGCTCTGGGAACACCAAACTCTGACGTTTTGACTGTTGTCAGTCACGAAGAATAGATTTGATTTCTATAAAAATAGTTGCGGGTGACATAGCTCCACGAGAATCCTTTACTTTTTAGCACGTCATTTCCCATAAAAAATTTGTCACGATTATTTTTAACAGCACTGACGTCTGCTGAAAAATGTAAGAATGCGAGATCAGCTGAATAGATTGCCCAATGCTGAAAAAATTGCGGCCGTTGCCATCGCTCGACTTAACTACCAGCAAGATGGCGGACGATCGAAACGCTCATCGCGTGCCACAGATCTAGAGACACTTTTTTGAAAACAGCTGGCTGTGCCCGCGCACGGCCAGCTGTCTTCAAAAAAGGGTCTCTAGATTCGATCGTCCGCCATCTTGCTGGTAGTTAAGTCGAGCGATGACAACGGCTGCCCTTTTTTCAGCATTGGGAAACGGTTGCGCCTGAAAGGGTTAAAAAACTTTCCTGGATATAAAAATAGAATACTTTTGTTCTTGGGGTTGGGGGGAAGGGGGCCCATTGTAAATGCCTGCCCTGGGACTCGAAAATCCTATCGGCGGCCCTGCTTTAAATAATGATATTTTAATAAATGAACGTACTGTGGAATGAACAGAAGAATGAAATCTCTCAGGTAGAAGCTAGGTAGAAGAAGGTACAGGCGTTCAAATTTATATTTGTGTCATACAATCAAAAGGAGCCTGCTGGTGATTAAAGAAATATTCTCTTATGTTCTATTAAAATTTTGAAGATTCAAAACCAAGAAAGTTGTATAAGTATTTTAATGTATTCATCTCTTGATAAGGAATCAAACAACACAAAATAGGGGGACTTTCATTTACTCTGTGGTCGTAATTCTTTGAACCAATAGTGCATTGAATATACAGAGTGTCCATCAAATACTACCAGTGTCTAGTAAATAAAAATCACAAAAAAATATCAGTAGAATAATGTAGCAAATGGCATGTTCAATATTTTATCTCCACAAATTTTGTACAGAAATGTTGCAATAGTAGTTACTATAGCTGCTAACAGTGACATACACAGGCTTTCTTTCAGGGGGAAATGGGCAATGGGCGTAATCTTACTGTTAAAGGCGTAATCCTTATTTGAAAAATTAAAGGTTTATGTTAAAAAGACATCGACAAAGGGGTTAAAACCCCTAAACACTCTCTTGGGTACGCCACTGTTAACAGATGGAGCTATTGAGAAATCGTTCAACGATCATCAAGAATATGTATAAATTCATTCACTGCAAGCAGTCACAGCACAATCTTTTGAAAATTTCCACATTTCAAGTCACAGAGATGACACAAAGAAATAGTGAAAATTGTTACCATAACCCCTAATGTCTTAATGGAAATAAATTAATTCACATAATTAATTCATGATTTAATTTCTACCAGCATTTTGGGATGGTTCCGTGGACATAGTCTTTCATTAAGTGCCACAGAAAGTAATCACAATGAGTCAGATCGGAAAATATATAAGTCAACTCACTATACAGGGTGTCCAGCCTTAATGTGACCCAATAGCTAATTCCCGAACCGTTCGGTTTAGATATGCACTTCCAATTTAAAAAATGTTTTAAAAAGGGTAAAGAATGTTTTTACGTGCTTTTCGAACCAAAAAACCCATTTAGAAAAAAATTACAAAAATTAAATTTTTATACGGTCCCCAGGTCCTATCACTTATATTTAGGAAAAGATGCAGTACACAAAAACAAAGTAAACACAAAAAGTTTCATTTTGTTACGATAAAAACTGACCAAGTAGTGGAACTTTGAAAATCATACATTTCATCCATTTTCTCGGCCAATTTCAAGAAGCTAGTAAGGGAACGTCTCCAAAGTGAAATTAATTGGAACTCTGCCAGGAAACTTTCGCTCTTGCATGTCACTCTTATGTAAATCGTTTTTAAATTTAAAAAAACACACATTACGTTAATATTACAATAATTGAGTACTTAAGAAACAAAATTTATTCTGTGTACGTGTAAAACATAGATAAAATAAAATATTTTGGACGAAGAAAACTTTTCAAAAGCAGTTCCAAAAAAATAGACTTATTTGCCTGCGGCTTCAGACTGATTTGCTGCGATACTGATCATGGCGAACGTTAAAAATCTGTTGTGTAGTCGCTTGCAATTGCATACAGCCGTATTCTAATATTACGAATTCTAGTATGGGAGAACGAGATGTATACAACTGGTCTCCAGCATTAGCTCCTGCGCCAGGACTGGACGATAAGGAAATGCACCGTACGTATGTAATATGTTCCACACCGTCGATTTTGAGTAGGAACAAGCCTTGCTAATATCCTGGACACTACTTTCAGGATAAGCCAGGGCATATCCTAGAACATCCTCAGCGGGTATCCGCAAGCTTGAAGGTGTGGCACGAGACAAGGGAATACGTCTATGACAACTCCCAGTTCTATACAAGCGTTGAACAGCACGGGCAATTGTACAATAAGATTCCCAATCTTCGACTGGGAAATTGAATGGCATAAAGTCTTGCTGCCTCTCTCTTATTTCGATTACACTGCCCATACAACAGTACCATTTCGCAGTATTCTTCATTTGTATACATCTCGTTCTCCTGTACTAGAATTCGTAATATTAGAATACGACTGTATGCAATTGCAAGCGACTACACAACAGATTTTTAACGTTTGCCATGATCAGTACCGCAGCAAATCAGTCTGAAGCCGCAGGCAAATAAGTCTAAGTTTTTGGAACTGCTTTTGAAAAGTTTTCTTCGTCCAAAATATTTTATTTTATCTATGTTTTACACGTACACAGAATAAATTTTGTTTCTTAAGTACTCAGTTATTGTAATATTAACGTAATGTGTGTACTTTTAAATTTAAAAACGATTTACATAAGAGTGACGTGCAAGAGCGAATGTTTACTGGCAGAGTTCCAATTAATTACACTTTGGAGACGGTCCCTTACTAGCTTCTTGAAATTGGCCGAGAAAATGGATGAAATGTATGATTTTCAAAGTTCCATAACTTTTTATCTCAGTTTTTATCGTAATAAAATGAAACTTTTTGTGTTTACTTTGTTTTTGTGTACTGCATCTTTTCCTAAATATAAGTGATAGGACCTGGGGACCGTATAAAAATTTAATTTTTGTAATTTTTTTCTAAATGGGTTTTTTCTTTCGAAAAGCACGTAAAAACATTCTTTACCTTTTTTAAAACATTTTTGAAATTGGAAGTGCATATCTAAACCGAATGGTTCGGGAATTAGCTATTGGGTCACATTAAGGCTGGACACCCTGTATATGCCTTAGATTACAGCGTCATCTGTTAGCGACTTTTGTATTGGGTGGTTTCTGACTGACACCCTGAAAAAGGATGTTATTTGTGTACTTGCTATTTTGTGGCGATCAGTTAATATGTTCTTTATTATTTTTAAAAATACGTGGTCGGACAAATTCCTTCTCCGTGCTCTACTGTGTAGTTACTTTCAGACATGGGTACATATTTAACTGCCCTGCTGTGAGCCAGAATTTGCGTACAATTACATAAAAAGCACATACGACTATCATTCTTTTTTAATTACTGACCTTATGCTATCAGGACAGTCGCTTGACCTGTACAGGGACAGCCACGATACATATCAATGGTTTGTTGCTAGATGTGCACGAGAACTAACATCGCGACAGCGTACAAGAAAAAAACT
Organism: Cheiracanthium punctorium; assembly: GCA_038373885.1. NCBI lineage: Eukaryota > Metazoa > Arthropoda > Arachnida > Araneae > Cheiracanthiidae > Cheiracanthium > Cheiracanthium punctorium. Next base: position 94,675 of record JAWZYV010016615.1, read on the forward strand.
CACGGAGCAGCCTTGCTACTTGTCGCAATACCTTTTCCTCAAAAGACCTCGAGACATTTTGCTTCTTAGAGTGTAGAGTAAGTATTAGAGTCTAAACGTCAGCAGCGATTTCCTTTGTGCTTGTAAAAAAATTAAGAAACATACAATTTCAGAACTACTAATAAACTCGAACAAATATGTTTTCATTTCGAGTTTGCTTTTACAAGGCTTGATTGAATGTTGACACTGAGCATCCCCTAAAATATTTAGGACAAGGGAGAAATCTGAATTTCTTCATCAGGCCCTGCCCCCGATCCCCGCAACCTCACCAGACGTGAATTTTATGCAGCAGGAATGCACACAACTAAAGCACAACTGAAATGTAAAGATATCTGCACTGACTTCCACTTTTGACTGCAATACACTTACAATTTTATTTCTTTAAACTTCTGTACAAAACATTTTTTGAAGGCTTTCCGGCCACAACAGGCGGAAATTGGTCTCTTTATTATGGTGTCACCTACTAGGTGGACCAACTTCGCCCACTATGAAGGGACGGACATGACAACCACGCCCAGTCGGGGTCGAACCCCGGCCGCCGGAAGTTGAACCTGAAACCGGAGTACGGTGCTATACAACTCGGTCGGCCTGTACAAAACATTGCCCATTAGTTCTTGCTGAAGTTACTCTCTTTTAAATTACTCTGCAAGTAAAGACAATAAGTAAAGAGGGATCACTATTGTAGTTCTTCAAAAGTCGCATTCAGAGCATTGTCAATTAGCAGGAGTTTGTGGATCGATATGCTAAGATTTAAAATTACATTAAAATAATGTTCTCCACCTAAAGTAGTCAGAATTTAAATTTCGCTGCAAGTAAATCAGCTAATTATCGAAAACATTATGATCGTTAAAGTTCGGCTCTTGAATAAATGAATTTCCGTCATCTCTTTCAATTGAAGTGAAATCGCGAAGCTCGGAGCATTTTTCAAAACTTATCTTTTCATTGTATCGCCAAATTTGGCGACCATTTTGCGAGGATATGAGCATCACTTCATATGACTTCGACACTATAACACTTTTTTTAATTTTTCAAGCCTATCTGAAAGCGATACAATGATGAACCATTTATTTTGATGAATTTTCTTAAATTTATTGATATTAATGATATGATTAATTTCATTGTCATTGAAACGGATTAATGTTTCTGAAATGCATTATGCATGGATACTGATGTATGCTATGTATGTTAATAAGTTGCTGATGTATGTTGCAAATGTAAGTATTGAATACGCCACTTCTAACAGATTGGCTGCAATTGAAAATCGACCAACGATGATCATGCAAAGTACAAACTCATTCACTGCAAGCAGTCACAGCACAATCTTTTCAAAATTTCCACATTTCAGTTCACAGAGATGACACAAACGAATAGTGAAATTTCTTACCATAACCCTTAATGTCTTAATGGAAATGAATTAATTCACATAATTGATTCATGATTTAAGTTTTTCCAGAATGTTGGGATGAAGTGGACATAGTCTTTCAATGAGTGCCACAGAAAGTAATCACTATGGGTCAGATCGGAAAATATAAAGGTCATCTCACTACGGATGCCTGAGATTACAGCGTCATCTTTTAGCGATTTTTGTGTTTGGTGTTTTTTGACTGACAGCCTGTAAAAGGATGTTATTGTGCACTTACAATTTTGTGGCGATCAGTTAATATGTTCTCTGTTTTTTTTTTTTTTTGAGAATACGTGCTCGACAAAATTCCTTTTCTATGCTCTTCTGTGTAGTTACTTTCAGATATAGGTACATATTTAAGTGTCCTGCTGTGAGCCGGAATTTGCGCACAATTCCATAAAAAGCACATACGACTATCATTCTTTCTTAATTACTGACCTTATGCTATCAGGGCAGTCGCTTGAGCCAGGGCTGGCCCAAGGGGGGTGCGAATGTAGGCGATCGCCTAAGGCCCCGCGCTTATAGAGGCCCCGCTCCTAGGCCATTTTATTGCTATCTCATAAGACATGATAGGGAAGAGGCCCCGCTCTTGCGGTTCGCCTGGGGCCCCGCACGCCCCTCGGGCCGTCTCTGCTTGAGCTGTGCAGGACAGCCACGATACGATATCAGTGGTTTGTTGCTAGATGTGCACGAGAACTAACATCGCGACAGTCCACAAGAAAAAAACTGACGGAGCAGCCTTGCTAGTTGTCGCAATACTTTTTCCTCAAAAGACCTCGAGGCATTTTGCTTCTTAGAGTGTACGAAGTATTAGAGTGTACACTTTAGCAGCGATTTCTTTTGTGCTTGTAAAAAAATTTGGAAACATATATAATTGCACAACTACTAATAAACTCGAACAAATATGTTTTCTTTTCGAGTTTCCTTTTACAAGGCTTGATTGCATGTTGACACTGAGCATCCCCTAAAATATTTAGGCAAGGGAGGAATCTGAATTTCTTCATCAGGCCCTGCCCCCGATCCCCGCAGTCCCACAACCAGACTTGAATTTTAAGCAGCAGGAATTCATGTCTCGCCATCACTTCTCTCCCCGGACAGAGTCTGCTGCACCCGGGATGGACATCAAGAACTCATGTCTCGCCACCGCTTCTCCTCCCCGGACAGAGACTGGTGCACCCGAGTTTTACCAATGCCATTCTACTCACCTGTGTTTAGTTGTGGAGCCGCATGGGACCGTTCTTATATCCCTAATTCATGTATATAAATTTTCCATTGTTAGAAAACGTCGTAACAACAATGTACCAATGAAACTTCTGGTGAAAGTACAGAATTACGAAGCTGATTCCATTGTTAAACACTTCGGTCAGTTCTTTGTGTAAATAGGGATGATTGTGATGTAGTTGAACCATGCACACATCTGAAATGTAAAGATATCTGCACTGACTTCCACTTTTGACTGCAATGCACTTACAATTTTATTTCTTTAAACTTCTGCACAAAACATTTTTTTGAAGGCTTTGGCCACAACAGGAAAGAAATTGTAGGTCTCTTTATTATGGGGGCACCTAGTAGGTGGATCAACTTCGCCCCCTATGAAAAGGCGGACATGACAACCACGACCTGTCGGGAATCGAACCCCGGCCGCCGAAAGTTGAACCCGAGACCGGAGTACGGTGTCTTACCCACCATGCAACTCGGTCGGCCTGTAAAAAACTTTGCTCATTTGTTATTGCTAAATTTACTATCTTTTAAATTACTCTGCAAGTCAGGACAATAAGTAAAGAAGGTTCACTATTGTAGTTCTTCAAAAGTTGCCTTCAAAGCGTTTTCTATTAGCAGGAGTTTGTGGATCGATATGCTAAGATTTAAAATTACATTATAATAATATTCTCCACCTAAAGTAATCAGAATTCAAATTTCGCTGCAAGTAAATCAGCTAATAAATGATTTCCCGTCATCTCTTTCAATTGAAGTGATATCGCAAAGCTCGGAGCATTTTTCAAAACTTAACTTTTCATTGCATCGCCAAATTTGGCGACCATTTTGCGAGAATTTGAGCAGCACTTCAAATGACTTCGACACTATATCACTTTTTTTCCTTGTTGCAAGCCTATCTGAAAGAGATACAAATGATGCACCCATTTTTTTTTGATAAATTTTCATCAATGTATTGATATTAATGATATGATTAATTTCATTGTCATTGAAACGGATTAATGTTTCTAAAATGTATTATTTTCCTGATGTTTGTTTTTTTCATTGCTTAGTGATGTATGTTATGTATGTTAATAAGTTGCTGATGTAAGTGTTGCGTACGCTACTTCTAAAGTTGCTATCACACGACAGCTCTATGCACTGCAAAATGCATGTACTGCACTTTCGCGCTGCATTTTGCCCGTCAAAAGCAATATATAGGGGTTGTTTTGCAGTGCGAAAATACCACCTAGACGAAAGGCGCAGAGTTGCAAACTTGGCGACGTTATCGCTCTTTCTGTGACAAATACCGACTACTACTGGCTATTTTTGCGACGAAGCAAAATTAGATTCGTGATTTCCGCACGTGGGGATTTTATATATGCGTGTCTGCATTCTCAAGTAAAAGAATGAACGATTTGGAGCAACAAAGACTTTGTCTTTCCATAATTGCGGTAACTGATTTCATTAATAAAATTGGCTTCGATTTCTGTCGTCCACATTGCCGACGCGAAGGCAGCCATCTTGAATTAAGGCGTGGATATTTCTTGGGCTCTGATTGGCTGATTTCGCATTGCATGCCTTACTTTTTCAGACAGTGCTGAAAAAAGTCAGGCTACAAGAAAAACGCTATCACACGATATTTTCGTCCGACTGAAGGGCAAAATTGCAATGCGAAAGTGTAGTGCATTGCATTTGCAGTGTGTAGAGCTCTCGTGTGATAGCACCTTAACAGATTGGCTACATGTCAAAATAGATCAACGATCATCATGCAAAGTACAAACTCATTCACTGCAAGCAGTCACAGCACAATCTTTTCCAAATATCCACCGTTCAACATACGGAGATGACGCAAGTGAAATTTGTCATCAGAGCTCTTGTCTCAACCGAAATGAATTCACACACCGCTCAAATCGACGACTCGAGCTCTCCCAGCCTGTTGCGAATGTTCTGAGGGACAGTCCCTCAATGTCCCCCCCCAGAAAGAAGTATTCACAATGAGTCAGATCGGGAGAATGCGGAGGCTAATTCCTTATAAATGCTTGCGATTATGCGCCATGTATTAGCGGCTTTTGTATGTACTACTTCATAACTTTATAAAATTTTTAATGCTTACATAATAAACTTACCGTTTGCTGCACCCTTCTATTGATCTTTGTTTCTGTTATTTTTTACATTGAAATCAGGGTGTATTTTGCTGACAACCTGCATTTATTTATTCAGTATTTAAGAAGTATTTCTGATTTCGATTCAGTTTTTCATCTTCATCATATTTTTGTGATGTATAACATGATTCGTAAGTATGATATACACAGAAAAAAAAATCAAGTGATTTACTTGTGTGAGGCACATTTTTCTTGTGCTACAATGTGGAAAAGAGACATTCATAAATTTTCAATATCTTTGATTTTTTTATCTTTTTAGTACTATTGAATACATAAACTAGGTTCTGCTTTCAAAAAAAATGTGAATGATCCGGAGACAACAGAAATGAATCATTAATATTTTTACTTACCTGAATTTGAATACGAACTTACAAATTAAACATTTCGATACTAGAGAAAACACTAACTTTCAAATATGTGCTTGCCCCAGGGCGTACGCTGAAATTCGAAAGGCTGATTACATAGAAATGATTACTAAACCATTAGCCCTCGGCTATAACAATTACATTCTTTAATGGCCGGATCAGCTGCCGATTATAAGCTTGACCACTACGAGGGACGAAGATGTTGATGAATGCTATTATTGGGGCATCTCGTTTGGCATGTGAACGTTTCCTCCTAATGGTTGGTCTCCTAATTTTGATAAAAGACTAAGCATCTAGACTGGCACTCCCAGAAGTGTCGCTTAAATGTCGAGGACATTACAGCAATGACGTATTTTATGTACACCATCTCCCGTCTATAACTTGTACATACTCCAATTTATGTTGATTTCTACAGTGATCAATAAAATTCCGACTAAATCATGCAGAAGCGGTAATCTTTTTCTGCTATTAGTTTTTGCTAAGGCGTACAAGCAAAATATAAACTCAACTCACTGACTACATGGGGTCTGCTGCTGTTTGCACATCCATCACTATAAATCTAAACACCCTGACCTAGTAATAATGCAATAACTAAATTATTTTTATAGATTATCATCTTCAACATCAGAATGTTACGAATCAGGTATTAACATTTTAACGCGCAGTGTCCCCGCTCTGGGAACACCAAACTCTGACGTTTTGACTGTTGCCAGTCACGAAGAATAGATTGGATTTCTATAAAAATAGTTGCGGGTGACATAGCTCCACAAGAATTCTATACTTTTTTGGCACGTCATTTCCCGTAAAAAAATTGCCACGATTATTTTTAACAGCACTGACATCTGCTGAATAATGGAAGAATGCGGGAACAGCTAGATAGATCCCAGACAGCACAGCAAACTTGCATCAAACTTGCACCTAGCTTGATTTATCAAGTCGGTAAACTTGATTTAAGCTTGAAAATTTCAAGTGTGTAAGCTTAATGCAAGCTTGAATCAAGTGTTCTAGTTTACACTTGCCCAGCTTGGATTAAGCTTGACATTTCAAGCTTGAATAAAGCTTAACATAGCAAGCTTAATTTCAAGCTTAAAAAATTTTCCTAAAAAAAGAAAAATCCTAATTACACGGGGCGCCGGTCGGCGAACTCGCCCCACATATGTTATTTTGCAACGCATTTTCCCCTCTATGCCGAAATTTCAATTTAATTTAATATGTTTCCATCATACGTGCTCGGCTAGAGTAGAACCCGGGACCTTTGGGTTGGAAGGCCAGCGACATAACCACTCAGCCAATCCGAGTTGACCTGATATGACTAAAGTTTGAAGTGACTGTTCACGCCGTTTTCTGCCGAGATCTATTTTCCGATATGTTGATCTGTGTCTTTTATTTTTCCATTGGATGCATCAAAATTAAAAAAATTTAATGTGTGATTTATAGACTCTACTAATAGGGAAATAAGCATAATATAAACTTAAAAGCAGGACACGTTTTAAAACTTTCGATATCGCAACACTCATGCTGAGCACTACTGCTGGCCAAAATCGAGACAAACGACTGATTTTGAAATCAATTTCGTATCATAATTGTATTTTATTTTAAAGAATTTCCATATTTGAAAATATAGAATCTTTTTTTTTTAATTCTATGGTCAAGTACATTTATGACTGATTAATTATTTTGTGGAGGCCGGATTGCACCTCATTCTACCACCCATAAAGTGAAGTATATTAACTAACTAAATAATGTTAATTATATTAAAATTTATTTTTAGGGCTGATTAATTAGTTAATGGAATTACTAATGTTAATTAGATGTAAATGAAACTAAAACTCCCCTCGTGTTACACTTCAGAGGGGGGAAAGGTTTTCTATCACTTCACAATCATTGGATTTGTATGTTCTAGAATATTTTATATGCATTATTTTGAGTGAAATGCATGCACATCAATAGTTTAGATAATTTTTTTAACATGATATACTTTTAATGAAAATAGAAAATTGAATAAATAAATATATTGGAAAATGCTTTGACATAAAAAGTATTCCCTTTTCCGTAAGTTCTTTTGAGAATGATGTTTTATTCAGCATTCCCATTATATGTGCGAAAGAAAGACTTTGTAATTTTCCACAGGGCACGATTCTCTCGCATTTTCTTGCAAGTTTGAGAAAATACGGATATTTTACATAATAATCTTTTTCTTTTGCACTTTTTTTTTCTTTTAATGACAGCTTTGATAGCATTTCTCGCAGGATATCTTTGTACATAACTATTTCATTCGATAATCCTTTATTTAGAATCTTCAGGATATTTAATTTCTTTTCTCGCCAGTGTTCAGTATAAAAGGATGCTTTCATTAAGACACTTCAAAAAACACATTCCAAAAAGGCTATAAATAGTTATGAAAGCGGTTTTATTATAAAAGTAATTTTGAAACTCCGTTTAATAATAATAATAATAATAATAATAATAATAATAATAATAATGTTATGTAAAAATAACACAGAAGAGAGCAGACAACCTTTGAGATCAAAAGATCATAAAGATACTCATGTTATATAGTGTGTCATCCTAATGAAACCATGCATTGTTTTATTAAAAAATATCTAACCAGCTTTCTTGAAATAAATTAAACGAAATTAAATAAAGTTATTAAACTGACCGTAACTAAAATTTGAACATAATAATCTGAAATATACGTTATTTTAATTTAATAAATTACAACAGCAATAATAAGAACAATTTATACAAATAAGAAAAACACTGATATTTTGTTTGTTTTGTGCTTTGGCAAGCCTACACGAGGGACATCTTACTAGGACTTTTAAACGGTTCTAACGTGTGTTCACGGTACATATGCAGAAACCGAACAAAATCCAGAACGTACGTTCGACAACCACGCGGTAGGCCTGAACAAGGGAATTTCGCACTGCAGCTGTCTTTTTGTCATTGCAGTGCCTCATCCACTTGGCCATGGTTGAGCCACACTGATATTTAGAGAGGATCTTAAGAGGATGTATAAAAAACTCAGTCGCTATCTTTTTAAGTCAAACGCTTGAGGGAACACGATTGCATTCACACTCTGCAAGTAATGCATGAAGGTAGGAAACTATGACGATTTTCCGATGTCAATATTTCGCTACAAATTGCAAAACTATGACAAAACTACCCGAGGCGAATACTGTGAAACTTCGCATGTAGGTGCATTTTATTTTTAAGATAGGTGCTGCATTGAACAGCATTTTCGAAAATTCATAGCCCATGGGAGTGGGGGACCAAAATGTGCTTCTCAAAAATCTATTTATATCTCAAAGAAAATGAGAAATATCCATAAAATTCTCGCTGTAAAATACAACACTGAAGAATACCTAAAAATAGAATCTCAGGACATTTTCTAATTCGTCCTCCAAGGAGGCTAGAAGGGTAGACGTGAATATACCTCGCCATGATTGGAAGAAGCTTGTACAGCTAATTAGCACTTCTTGCTGGTATATAGCTTTCCATTCTATTTCTGCTCTAACCAGCTATACAGCATATTAAGCTGGCAAGCATAAAAACGCTTGCAACAGCTAAATAAATTTTATTGCGGGACATAAGTCTCCGCCTCAGTCTCAATTCTGGGGGTCTTAAAAATTTTAAAGTGGGGGAAAATAGGTGGAAAACGGGATTTTTTTAATTTATTGCCATTTTCTGCTTTTAAGAATGTTAAACGTACAACTTTTGTGTTACTTTATGCAATTCATTCCTTTCACTCCTGGAAAGATTTTACATAATTATATTGCTTTTAAACCCAAAAATACTAACTTTATAAAGAGCTGGTTTTTTACATTAAGGTGAGGTAAAATGGGTACGGGTAAATTTCGAAATCAATTTTAAAAAATTAAAATTTATTTTTATTTATCTACTATTATAATTTACAATTTATTCAAATTTATAAATAGCCTTGCCTTGTCTGTTAGAATTAGGTTCTAGATAAACATTGTTTTCCGACATCTCACTATTTCACTGCAAGATGATAAAATGAGTGAATATCGCTTTTTTATCCGAAATATAACTAGTTTGTTCTTAAGTGGCTTTTCTTTTTTAGCCTAAATTTTCAGACATAAGCAGGCAAGATTTATACTCTTTAAAGCGTTTATTAAGTTACTACCCATTTTATCTCACAGCCATTGATGAGACCATTTTATCCCACCATACTCTGTAAATTAAATGTTTAGAGGAAGTAACTTATTTTAATGAAATAATGAAAATACATTTTGTTAGATTTAAATGATTAACCGCAATCATTTAATTTCAGAAGAAAGGAGACCCCTGAAATCAACACAATTAAAAATTTAAACACTTTAAGGTAAACAAAATTTGAGACAAGTTGCTTTTATGGTTTGAAGGATGATACGACTGTAACGGGGAGAAAAGGTGCGAATTTAAGAAAAATTAGTAAGTATGGTTATACGATAATATGCATAGTCTCTTTTGCATTAAAAAATCTAATATCGTCCAAAATTTACTCTGAAAAAGTCTCTAGTAAAACACTTACGTCTTATTATCTTCATTTAAGTAGTAAATTTACAGTAGCATTACTGGCAGACATATCAGAAACACAAATAATAATTCGCGATTAAAAATAATTTACATTGTGAATGTTTTCAGCAATTCTATACACGCATTCACATTTTAGTGTTAATTAGATGTTTAAGTCGTTTGGCATATTTTGGGGGAAATGAATATTTTATGAAAGGTCTGTATTCATTATCATATTTCAAAATATTTAAAACTGTATCAAAATATTCTTTTTTTAAAAATTTAAAACATTGATACAAATAACGCCTGCGTGAATAAAATGAAATCGATATATAAATGACAAATTTAATGGCTTGGATTGCATTTCTTTGTATTCGGAATTAATACAGGAAAAAGTATGAATAAATATATCAGAAAGATATTTTGATACTCTCTTTTTTGTACATATATACATATTTTCTTGGAATTGAGCTTTCTTTTTATTCTCATTATTTGTGCATAGAAAAGATTGGTAGCATTCCTCAGGGCACGATTGCTTAGCTGAGTTTTTCTGAAATTTTGAGAATGGGTGAATAGATTCACAAGAAATTTGTCTCTTTATACGAAATCAATTCACTGACTAGAATTCATATCGATAAAAATATGCAAATGTTGGACTCACGATATTTAAATCAACACATGAATTTACTCAGATAAACCGATCTGTTTAAGAGTAAAAGAAAAATGAAAAGAAAAAAATAAATACATAGAAAAATTTTAGTACAAAATTCAGAAGCAAACATAAAAAATGGGTAGTGTTTCTTCAAAACAGCAAAATCTAAAATGATCCAGCGGAAATAGATTCCATATAAAATTATATCGAAAGCATTTACCCATGTACAAAATTCCAAGAATATTTCTTCATTCAAAATATATAAATATATTGGCGAAACATTTTCAAATATCCCTTTCAACACTTTCCAATAGAGTTGAGAAGTGATAAATAAGCTGCAAGAACGACGTATTAGAGCACCATCCCAAAAATCAATCTAATAGATCGGTTTCAGCACGTATGACATGCCGTCGTCAGTGATAGAATCAGATAGCCAAAATTTGCTGTGTTGATATCGAAAAATTAGGGGTTCGGGAAAGTGTTTAAGAGGACTAACAGGAAAGCAGATTTCGAGAAAAGACCGTTTTATGAAGGCCAGTTAGAAAGCATAAAATTGAGATAACTGAGAACAGAGGAATTTCCACCATTTAGAATGGGGTGGGGGGATAAGGAAATCAAGATTCCTTATTCCGCTCGAACCCCATAGCCTTTTTCGACACTGGGTACAAGCTTAATTACATACGAATAAAATATATAAACAAAGCAATCGTTTCATATGTACGGCAAATTCATTGACAGACAGATTGACCGAAATCATAAATACTTTTTGCCACTAAGACAAAAAAGAGTCGTCGAGTCCTAGTGGCAACATGCTTGTTTGTTTCTTTTTCAGTTCCCTCTGATTGTGAGACGAAGGGCTTTGACTGACGAAGACTGAAAAAAATTTCAGTCGAAACGATCGTATCCTGTTATAAGTAACATTTTATGTGCGTTTTTTTCACAAAGTTTTTATTTATTTTAACGTTTAACACCAGTATCTTGAATGTTTTTTTTTTCAGATTTCTAAAATGTTAAAAAAAGGGTATGAGGCAGGAATATGTGTTGCTGTTGTTGTGTTGTGGCAAAAGGTACGCAAAGGGATTTCTGCCTAGGGGTGGGGTGCCTTGTGCAGCGGACCTTTTACAAAGCTCTAAAGCGTATTTACGTTATATTTGGAAGAAGCAGGCCAAAACTCCACATCGTTTAATCGGCGTCAGAACGCTGGACCGTCACACTTCAGTCATCTGCCACGTTCAGTGTCTTATCCACTCGGCCATGGTTGAGCCGAGAAACAAATAAAGCAAAGACTTACCGATAAACAAGAAAGACAAGGACCTGCAATAAACATTTCCACCACAATGACAAAAAAAAAAAAACCAGTGAAGAACCGCTATGTGCGACTAGAAATTTCGTGTGCCCCACCGAAATAAGTCCACCGTAATTGTGTGCAGTAACTAGATGCGAAACTGACGAATAAGAGCGAAACAAATATATTAGGAAAGAATATACACAAATATGTATTTACCATTAAAAAACTCACCACTTGTCGCAACTGAGCAGGAATAAAAAAAAAAAATGTAAAAGAAGAGGAAGGAAAGTGTCCGGCCGATATAGAGACAGTAGAGATGAGACGGGCTCGGGCTCTCTAATTCACAATTGCGTTCAAGCTCGGGCGGGCTCAGGCTCATGAAAAATTCCTCCTTTGTTGAACATACTCCTTGAAACAGATTTTAAAAAGTGATTCATGAGGAAAATAAATGGAAAAAAAATAGCGGCACGGGCGCCTAGAAGGTGCGTGAAGCTCTTTGGGTATTACAGAACGTCGGCTTAAATTGCTTACTTAGTCATGAGATCCGGCATTATTTGATAAACATGGATATAAATAGTTAGAAAGTGCATTGAGAGTTTACAACTCTATTTGTCTTTAATTTGCACAAACGGCAAAATTTATTGCATTCTATCAGTGAGGTAATTGAATTTTATTTATCTTTAGCTGAAATTTCGGGCTCGGCCTCCGACTTAAATAATTGATAAACTTGACTATGAACACACCACACACGATCGCATAAAAATGGACTTTGAATGAGGCTCGTCGAGAAGGGGGCACAAGGGGGACAATTGCCCCAGGGCCCGAACCTTAGAGGGGTCCGATCCTGGAGGACGTATGTTGCGAATTTTTATCGTACTAATCCCATGGGAAAATGAAATATTTTTATCGCCCAAAACCTTTCTTAATACATGCAGCTGCATTCGTAGGAACTTGGAAAAAAAAAAAAAAAAAAACCAATAACTTCTGAATTAAGCTTGGAAAATATTTCTTTTTTTTTATTCTGGAGCTCTTTTTAACATTATTACGTCCTGTTTGCAAACTTAGCTAATCATTTGGCTACGAATTTTATGATAACTCTGCTTTAGTTTTCCAATAACATTTAAAAAAGTATTATATTTAATTATACCAAGTGATTCTGTATGCATTAAGAAAGAATTTAGAGTTATACTGTCATTACTTTAAAACAACTTTGATAAATTACCAGCAATTTG